>MCJB01016437.1:216281-228908 GCA_002018475.1 Nicotiana obtusifolia
GTACTATTCTCGTTAGTGGAAATATACAATTTTGATAAAAATAAAGAAGCCTAGGTAAGCACTTTACGATTAAGGTTATTAGATTAGTATCATTTTTAGAGGTTGTAAAAAATGCTTAAAAAGAAATAACGAAAAGAATATACTCTTAACTCAATAAAGAGATTATTGAAAATGAAATTTATATCTCTTTTTGTTCTTGAGTCGGAAATCTATTGAAAACAGCATTTCTATTCTCTTGGAGTAGGGATAAGATCTGCTTACACACTGTCCTCCTCAAACCCCACTTCTGAGATTTTACTGGATTATTGTTATTGTTGAAATTTATATCACTCGGACAATTTCAGCATATACTTTGAAGCAAAGAATTATTCAACTTAATTAGTCCCTCATCCAGTTATACCAATAAGATAGTAGTCAAACATATCTTTCCATAATTAGATGCCGTCATATAGATTATCTTAGACGGTTTCGTAATTAGGCAGAAAAGGTCCCTCTCAATCTCTGTTAACATTTCTCGATTGCAATTTTTTGCGAACTTCTTAGTTTTCCAAGAGCAATTTAGCTATTTGTTTACGAATCCTCGCCAGTTATTTGAGATGGATTCATCAATTGGGATCCCTCGACCCTCACATGTGGAATAATAAAAGTCCCTGATTCGACTCCTGAAAATGAAAAACTATGTGGAATAATAAAGGTCCCTGATTCGAACACTGAGAATGAAAAACTATTCGACGCATAGTACTTTACCCCTTCAATGAGTCGACGGAGCAAATCCGTATTAGTTGAGCCAGTGGCTTCAAATGCCAAACAGTTAAACCAGAAAAGGTTAAAAGAGGGAAATGGACGATGTCTCAATAGATGAAAAAGCTGTAGGAAGCACATCCATATCATATGCCTTAAACCTGCATAATTCACCTTGGACAATTTTCCATCATCAAATCAGTTTCTCTAACTCGTAAACCACGCGCAAATCAGGAATATTGAGCGGGTGGCTTCAGATACGAATAGTTAAACCAAAAAGAAGTTAAAAGAGGACAGCGACGACATCTCAAGAAATGAAAATGTAGGATGCACATCCATCTCAATGATATTTGGTCTCATAGACGGTGTTATTGATATGTCATACTTAACCTGCATAATTCACCTTGGACATCAGAGAACCCAGTGCTGGTTAAACACTTGTAAACCCACAAAACTCAAGTGTCAGTTACCCCAGAAGCTTTACAAAGCCAGCATATTAGCAACTTAAACTAGTAGTAGTATTCAAGCCAGCATACTAGCACCTTAAACTAGCTGTGTTCAGGCCAAGCATAGTAGCACCATAAACTAGTAGTGTTCAAGCCGGCATAGTGGTAGCACCTTAAACTAGTTTTCATGTCAGCGCAGTCTAGAGCATCTTAAACAAGTAGTTTTCTCCTCCAAAAGAACAAATTGCAGGCAGCAAAGGTAAAAAGCACGTTCCTTGGACGGCTTTACTAGCAACAAGATTCTTTTTCTGGAGCAAAAAAAATGCATAAATGCATACTTCCAAAAAAGATGAGATGTTCATTGAGATATTAAGTGAAAGTCTGCTTCTTTTCAATAAGGAGATATTAACACCACTTCAGGCAAGACTCCACTGTATCTAGAGCCACCTTCTTATACTTCATTCAACATTTCTCATTCGTCCAGATGCAATCAAAAATCAATCTCTGTTCCTCATTACACGTAGCAAATTACCTGTACCTGCAAGGACCAAGAACTCTTTTACAGGATCTGAGCAATGCGGAAACGGTGTTTCCCACCGCACAGCTGCTGATATTCCAAGTTCAGTGAGCCATAAAATCAAAATCTTCTTCTTTTCAATCTAGAGACATCAAATCCCTCTTCATGCCAAACTTGCCCACTCTGTCTAAAATTACCTTCTTGCTCCTCGACGTTTCTCATTCGTCTAGGTAAAGGTCGATCCTTGATATTTGCATCAAATTCTCTTTCCCTAGTGTTATTTCTTTCAACAAATTCTTCATCTGCTTCTGGATAGAACCTAAAAGGCCTAGGGCCACCATCTTGGTTGAAACGGAAAGTGTCATTTTCGCTGTTATAAGGAGGACGAAAAGAACGAGCAGGTCCTCCTCGCCTCTCACCATACTTCCTTCTCTCATCAGTACTTCCACCACTACGAAGCTCAGGAAACCTGCCAGTGTGTATCGGCCCATCAAAGTAGTCATCACCATCAGCCCTCTCCCGACGATCTAACATCTCAAGTCTCCTATTGTTTCTAGTAAATACCCGATCAGGCGGACTTCTTCTGATGGAAAGAGACCTTGGATGCCCATGCTCCTGTCCAGCGTCCACATCCCTCATATCATTCAGACGCCGAGCAGTATACGATGGAGAGTCACGCCTTCGAGGAACCATCTCATCGGTAAAAGAAGTTCGTGGGGAAGACCTCATCCTATCTTCCCTGTACATAGCTGGAGACCTATGCTGAGATGAATCTGGAAGACCATTGAAACCTTCGGTCGGTCTCCTCCGAGGAGATGACCAAGGGCCAGGGGGACGTGTACGGGATCTAGAAGGAGATTTAGACCGCATTCGAGGGAAACCTCTTCTCTGCATCGTGGTAAACTTTGTATTACCCCGAATGAAATGACCATCTGGCCCATCAGAGCCATCTTCACCAGTGCATCTATTTGGGCTGATATTCCTAGGAGCTCTACGAAGCATTTGAATACCCATCATAGCAGCATCTTCTCTTCCATTGGGGGACAGCCGCCGTGCAGGTGGATGCCGAAATGAAGAGAAGGAATCATTTAATGGCTTCCTCCTCCTATTACTAATAAAAGCGGCACCATCGAGTCTATCATAGTCATTACGTTCAATTTCAGATTCCCCAACAGCAGCAGTACGTTTACGTCTAAAACGATAATCAGTGCCACCTCCATAGCTTTCAAATTCACGTCCAGAATCCCAATCACTACGCGAACTATCAAACCGGCCCGAACCCCTCCCTCTTCCACGCATGAAGTTCCCCCGTGAGCTGCCAAATGACCGGTCCTCATTCCTATGCCGGACAAATTTAGGACCATCAGCATAAGTTTCATCTCTGGAAAATGCATGAAGAAAAAGTCATAGTTGAGCAGCATTCAGATACAAAAGAAAAAATTACAAATCAAATAGCAAGGAAAAGAAAAAATCACCTATTCTTTCGTAGATGGAATTTCTCCTCCTCTATATCAGAATACCTTTCTCTTCCACTTCTTGAAGGCAGTGACCTACCTGTAATAGTTCTGACATTACTAGGAGATGTCACATTAGATGCACGAGGTAAATTGATAATCCGGCTCTTGCTTCCAACATTTGACAAATCTTTATTAGAGTTAGCATTAATAGATGTTTCAGCATTCTGCAAAGATGAATCGACTGTTGGTGCCATATCAGATCCTCCAACATTCTCGTTATTAGCCTCGCCAACATTTCTGCCAGACCCACTGCTTCCAGCAGGTACTTCGTCACATAAGACATCCTTTTGACATCCCTCCTGCAGATCTGTTATTCCTGATTGATCAATGGGTCCTTGTTGAATAGCACCAATAGGCCTCTGCTCATCAGCTCCTGTTGATTCCTCTTTATCCAATAATGGACTCCGCAAATTACCGTCTTTATGATCAATTTTGTCAGCTTTCTCGTCACAAACTTTCACAAAGTCATCATTATTCTCAGTATGAACCGGCAAACTGTTATCTTTTTCATCATAATTGAAGCAGTGAGATTCCTCAAACCCAGAAGAGCCAGCAGAGTGAGCATTTTTGCTATTTTTTTCCGAATCCATCCCCTCAGCAATTGGGTCTTCTGCAATTGACTGCATCATTGGCTCTCGGACCTCACCTTCTTCATATTCCTCATCCTCTCTGCCACACCCCACACTCTCAACATCAACATGTCCCGCAAAAGCATGATTACCATCAGATTCATAATCAGAACCATAACATTCTTCTTCTGTACCAGCTGATATACTTATCTTTTCCTCATCATTTGCCGATCCCACACCACTTGCAACCACATGATGCGGCTCTCGTGTATCTTCAACATTGATGCCCTCCAACACAGATGGCTCCACTTTATCACTGGACACATTAGATTCTTTGAGGTCAAAGCTTGCATGTTTAGCAGCAATATCAGCATTTGCCTGATCTAGAGCATTTTTATTTCTATTAGCTTCCTCAGTATGAACAGAGTACTCAGATTGAGTAGACAAGTCCCCACTCATCACAGACAAATCTGAACAGGTAGACAATCTAGAAGTGCATCCCTTTTGAGGGGTCAAAGGCATTGGCAGTGTAGACGAAGATGAAGAAGAACTCTCCTGAAGCTGCAAAACCCTTCCAACTGATTGGTGTGCAATCAAATCTGACGTCATGGATATTTCCTGACTAACCTCCTGGAGTGCTTCAAATTTCACTGGTTTTTGCTCAAGTAATTTCTGAGAACCCTTAGTCGACACCTCAGTAGGTTGCAGATTCTGCCTCACAACTTCAGGTTTTACTACATTAGCATCCAGTGTTCCAGCTGGACGACATGCAGTTCCAGCATTGGCTTGTACCAAGGCTTCCTCAACAGGTTCTGACTTAACAGTTTTGCGAGTGGGGGAATTCATGTTACTATTCAATGCCAGATTTTTCAGCAAACTAGAGTTCGGACTAACCCTGCTAGAGTCCACTTTAGCCAATGACTGCAGTATTGAGGAGTCAAACCCTCGTAAAGTACTACCAAGACTAAGAGGAAGCACATCCGCAGACTTGTATGGTAGGCTAGGCTGTATTGATGAGATGGGAAAATTAAATTCCCGCTCACTAGCTCCAACAACTTGTTTCCCTTTATCAACATTAGCACCAACAACAGAAGCAGAACTAATAGAAGGCTTTCCGTCAAGTGAACTAGAAGTCTTATGTAACAGATCAATATGACTAGCATCTTGAACAGGAACATCGTCACCAGAACCCTCCCATGAGTCCATGGGAGTATTCAGATCCCAGTTAGATCTATTAGTGCGTGCAGTATCATCAGAATCATTGTTACTCAATCCATTCTTGCAACTTCCGTCCTGGGAAATGTCCTTCCCTTTATTCAAAGACAGAGAAAGCAATGAAGGATTTACAGTTCCACGCCTCAGGCAACTCCCCTCCCTAGTTGGATCAACCAAAGAAGAAACATGTGGTTCCTTTGGGCCTAATGACAGTTCAACATGTCCAGAATAAGCAGGAAGTTCAAGTTTACATTGGCTTTCCCCTTGTTTGGCAACAACTTCCTTCTTGACTATGGTCCTACCAAGAACTTCCTGGCTAGCTAATTTTTTGGCAGAAGCTGGTTTCACTTTATTGTCTACATTTCCCGAAGGACCAGAGCTAGTATCAGGGTTTGTTTCCCGAGACATGGTTAAAAATGGTTGCAAAGTAGGCAGAGAGTCAACATTTGCACCAGAAGGATTTTCCTTTTTTACCTCTAGAAGAGTATTCTTGATAGTATCAGATTTACTTGTACTATCACAAGAACTCAAGGTCGAGCCCTGGACCAGGCAAGAATCTTTGGTCTTGGATTCACTTTCGTTAGACAAAGAAGATGGCTCAGCACGAGTAGGTGGAGGAGACTGGACCATAGAGTACCACCTCTTCTTAATAGGGATACCTGATGACGAGTTACTGGGCTGCCGGGCAAGAACCCCAGGCTGCAAATACATGACGAAATAGAACGATATTAAAACCAAGCAAGTATTACACAGTTAGACCAATTCAGCAGCAAATCATAAATCAGATCGAGACCTCTTCGTTCCCTGAAACTGGCATGGTTCCAAAATCAGCTAAAGCTTATTTATCTCCAGAAAATCTCACTCAAAGTACAAATGTTACAATCAAGTCGTAGAACACATCTGAAACACTAGATCACAGCCCTCTAATAGCACCCTGCAACCAGATTTGCCAAAATATTATAATACAAAGGAAGAGAAACAAACAGTCAGAATCACCAAACATACACACATATCACATTACATACACAAAAGAAAAAAGCAAGACATTGGTGATATCAAGTGCAAATCCAGATGACGAAGGGAAAAAAGTAAGCATCTGAACCTCATAAACACTAAGAAGTAAACAGGAATGACCAAAATAATGTAACAAATAGTTACTCCATCTATTAACAACTAGCAGGTTTTGACCACCAAAACCCTCAATATTTTTTAGGATGGTGGTGTTCAGGCCAGCTTAAGCACATCTCGACTATTCCACCAATACCTATTGACTTCCGCAAGCACAAGTACCGGTCAACTCTTACCACCAAGACTTAAGCTTAGGCAGATAGGAAGAAATCACTAAAAATCCAAAAATCCAAATATCACCCACAAATTCCAATCTAGTTACAACTTAGCCAGACCCAAAAATATAAAATCCCAGAAATACCCTCTCTATCCTTTGGTGGATAAAATTACAAAGATTGTCTAGCTCTAAATTTTTTCAAGCCCTAGTTATATCTGAATCGGATAATCTGATCATAACGGAAACAAATCAATCTCTAAAATACAACACAAAACACCAACATTTATTTGATTCATAACAGTAAAATAGTCAAAATCTAATCCCAAAAACCCCCCATATATAACCAAAGAAAAAGCATATTCATCACTCATCAGATCCAAATTTCAGGTAAACAATCCATAAAACCCGAAAAATTCAAGCATCAAAAACAAAATTTCACCTGACAAAAATTCAATCATACCCCCAAAAAAATCACAAAGATAAAACGAGAACCTTCGCTAATTTCAGACAGCAAAAGAGAGTAATGGAGGAGGAAAAAAGGAGTGAAAAACAGAGAGGAAAAGGGGAGAAAGACTTGGGTGGTGAGTTTTTTCGCACTATTTGATAGATAGATTGGAATTGGAATTGGTGTTGTAGTTGGTTAGGGTTTTGTGGACTTTTCAATAATTGCAATAACTTTCTTTATTTAAAGGTCCTTTATTTTCTCTCTATCTGTCATTTTCATATCCTTGATTTTTACTAATATCACTTTTGACTTGCTTTTCCTTAATACAATAATTGAAGAAGTTGTAGGGTAGGTGGCATCCCATGTTTGCTCCATAGACTTTACATTTGCTTACAAATTACATCAGAATCTGGAATAAAGATTGCTTCAAACTTTATCATCAACCATGAATGGTAAGGCCTGGTTTGGTACAGGAGATAAAGAATAATTAATTTTAGAATTAAATTTGAGATGATTTTATTATATATTGGATTGGTATAAAATATGGTATAATTAATTTCGAAATTAATTATCCGGAGATTATAATTTTTTTTAATCCGTATGAATAAGTGGGATAACTAATCTCAAAATAATTATTTCCGATATAATTAATTATGGAATAATTTATTTTCCAATCAAACGACCCAAGAGTAATTTATAGTGTGAACAAATATGCATATGTAGAGAATCCGGAAGTAAGATTGCTCCCAACTTTATAATAAACCATTAACTTTTGAGTGAATTTATAAATATAAAAATATACTTATCTGGATTATGTTTATGTATCAAAGTATATTATCATAGTTAAGTATTAATATGTTAAAATAAATCGTAAAATCTATAGTTAAGTAGTAAAATTTAAGTAAAAAGAATGTATCATATACTTATTGGTTTAATGTATGCATCAGATACGTGTAAATTTTTTTTGAACTTATAATGTAATCATGATTAAAGTTAATATATTAGTCTGAAAAAAGTACACATATCATAAGTTAATTAGTTTAATTTCTTAGTTTTTTCCTCTAACATATCTCACCTCTTTACCAATATAAAATATAGAGGAATATGTATTTTTAGTCACTCTAAAAAATAATAACCATGTACTTTATATATATAACAAAAATATTTATAATTTATATACTTTTCGGCTAGCGAATAGAATTAATTTTGTCCTAAAATATAAAAGAGACTAAAATAAGATAAGATCAAAACATGGGAGATATTGTAGAGGTCTCTCAACAAAATTCACATACAATTCTGGTGGGACCCAATCTACTGGAAACAGCTAAGTACCTGAAACTTGAGTTGAATTGTTCAACCTTTCTGGTGGGCGTATACATTTTCTTTTTCCTTTTTCTCGCTGGTGGGATTATTCAGCTCTTATTTTGTTTGGTGCGATCGTGACAGGGTCCCCACATTTATTGCGTTATTGCTAATTTAGCCCTTTCTCATTTCTTGTTTTGGAAAGGGACACCTCAATTTAAGGCCTAGTCCCGTCCAGCTGTCCCAAAGAGCAAATAATTACCAGAGGATGATGTCTAAAACAACTCATTAATCAAGAGTCATTAGTGTTTAAAAGGCAAAATGCAGAGGGATCGATTTCCCTTGCCGGCCGCCTTAGTCATAGTTCGTTGCACCGGACTTGTCTAGCACGGTTTACATTTTATGTGTGATTTGCGAGCTATTGTACAGTGAACAGGTTACCCAATGAGCATCCGAAGGGTAGTGGCTGCGGGTTTCCCTGAAAATTTTTCAAAAAAAAAAAAAGGCAATGTTCAAATTAACTTGTGCACACCTTTATTGTTTTAGCGACGTGCTACTTTCATCGTAGCTGTGTTCATCAAAGCTAGGAGGACGAAAAGGGAATACCATATGGAACTTGAACTAAGACCTTTTAAAGTTTTCACATACTCTACTGACCGATAGACCATACCGTTAGGTGCCAGGGATATTGTCACACCTTCTTTTCGTACACCCTCGAGGAGTATATAAAGGGGTTTTTCCAATTAAAGTGACATTATTCGAAATGGAATTATTTATTTAATTTCTTCAGAGTCGCCACTTGGAATATTTTGATTGGTGTCCCAAGTCACTGGTTTATTTTTAATCCCAAATCGAGGAAAATTTTGACTTTCCTTGTGAAGTCTGCGAACCAGAAATTTTGAGTAAGGAATTCTGTTAACCCGAGGGAAGGTGTTAGGAACCCTCGGATTCCGTGGTTTTAGCATGGTCGCTCAACTATTATAATCGGCTTATTATCTGATTTGAATACATGTTTCTAACCTATGGTACATTTATCTTTAACCGCTTTTGTTCAATTATTGGAGAATTGCAACGTTATTTAAAATATGTCATGAACCACGTCACATAAATGCACCCGTAATCCGTAACCTATTTTATTTAACGCTGAGATTTGGATTTGAGTCGCACCCGAGTTTAGGAAAGTGAATTATTAAAGTAATGCGCCTAATGCAACTACGCGTTTTCAACTTTTCGAGAGCCATGAAAATTTACTAAATAGCACACCTCGATTTTTTAATGATTTTAATATTGATTAATGAGGGCCATGCATTTTTAAATTGTATCCGGCGCGGCGCACCTCAAATTATTTCGAAATCTTTTCTTATTTGAAGTTATTAAAATTGAGTTACCTAAAAGGCACCCTCGAAATTGGCATTGTTACTATGTCACGGGAACCGTACCCATAGTCATAATATTTATTAATCGTGCCTAAAAGAAAGCTACGAAGGTTTAAGGCGTTTAAGAATTAATTATTTTTAAATTTATATTTAACTATTAAGAGGGTCATAGGTGATCGTCGCTAATTACATGGCTCACCTCTATTAACAGAAACTCTTAGACCTAAAATTGTTAGGACCGCGTTCATTGACTACTTAGACCGTTTAGCGATTTTATGAATTGAGTTACCCCAAAGAAATTCAACGACCATAATTTGAGTGGGGTATTGAATTCAAACAACAAGCTCAATAGGCCAAATGGTTCGGGCTCAATGATAAGCCGGAACTTCAAAAAGCAAATTATACAATCTTGAGTAGAATTGAATCAATTACATATTTTCAACCAACTTAAGGAAATTAAGATAACAATTATCAACCTTCTGAATAATTACAAATGATATACAGAATTGCCACAAACTTTCTAACTCAATCCTCAAACATCATAAACATGGCTTCCTACATTTCAACATAACTAACAGTGCACAAAAGACCTGCTTCCTGTTTTCTTCAGATTCCCAGATGCACCCCACAACATGATACAGGAATTGAATACTTTATTTAAATCTAAAAATAGACTCCAGTTCTGTTTCTTGCTACACAGGCTACTGCTTTTCAGCACATTGTGTCAGCACTATAGCAGAAATGGCATTAGCATGCTTTGGTTGGATAAATAGCTATCGGTAACTACTAAATCAGTTTGGGAGCAATTTTCGATCAGAATTTCAGTCAGCGAACAACACAATCAGAAACTGTTATCAGTGATGGGCATGAGTAAACAAATTCGGCAAAAAAAAATAATGTTGTGAGGAAAAGAGAATACATATTACAATAGCAATTCAGGACCTTATTACAAATCAATAAAATTTCAAACAACGACTAACAGGTGGTCTATTAACAATGTTCAATCCAAATTCACTCATTCACAGTTTCCAAAGATTAACAGGAAGACAGATTCAGACGAATTTAACAGTTAAATATGCTAAACTTATCGAACTAGGCAATAACCATCTTCAATTTCATTCATGATTTCAATTTAAAACTACAAATATGTCTGAACATACCTACACAGCATCCAATCAAATCTTAAAATAGCCAAATAACGACTGAGAACAGCTTCACTGGGAGCTCAGCTACTGGTTGACAGAGAACAACAGCAAGCAACTTAATAATCCAAAGTTAAATACACTTCGAAACCCAGAAATGCAAGAGAGGATTTAGCAAGTTTAAACAGCTACAACTTATGAACTGTTTTGCATGCAAATCTAACTTAGAAGTCTACTGTTTTTCTTCAGGACTTTAGTTTTCTTTTTCAAGCTGCAATAGTGTGAGAGTAGTGAATGAATATGAGAACGTGTGTGTATAAGGGAATTTTCTGAATATGCTCTTGTGTGTGTCTCCAGTATGCAAAAATCAGAGGATATATGGGAAAAATCTGTTTTTTGTGCATGTGAGAAAAAGCATCTTTTCTTAACAAACTTCTGGACAGCTGTCCTATTTCAATTATTTCTTCTGAAATTATCTCTTTTGGCCCAGCTTTTTTCCTAATTTTACTTATCTAATTTGCATTTTAAGACTCCCTAGAAGCTTCTTAATCTGTTAGTTTGTTAATGACAGATTCCCTTCATATTTATTACCCAAATTACCCCTTCAATACCCTGATTTCACTTTGTAAACCTCATGGGTCGAGTCAACCCGACTCCAAATATGACTCAGCCCAATTCCGACCCTTTTTTTCTTCTTAAGGCTTTGATTTTCAAAAGCGCAGTTCAACACACACACATTTTTATCCATGGCCTTTCACAGAGTCTTGATGACTCGGCCATTTTAAACCAACGGAAGTGAAACAAAAAAGAACAAAAGAAAACAGACCATAAATATTAACATGAAAACATGGATTTTGACAAAAAATTAAAAATTAACACTGAAAAAACTAAAGAAGGGGTAGAAGATGAGAAACACTAAAAAAATGAAATAGAAAACAAAAATGAAAAGGAAAGATGAAGAAAATACCTCGGACCAGTGACTTGAACATCTTCAAAAATCTCGATTTTTAGCCAAGCTTGACTTTAACAGTGTGTTCTTGTTGAGAACACACGGATAAAGTCGATCTTGGCTTTAATCGACTCAAGAAACTTCGATTTGGAAGTTCCGAAGCTTTTAGGGTTTCAACTTTTGATCTGAAATTGAAGGGATTTCAGGGGTTTTTGGCTGAAATAGAGTGGGGATTTGGGGTGAGGGGACGAAGACGGTTCTTCAGTATGATTTTGGGTGGATTTGGGGGCGATTTGAGGTGGTAAACCATCGAGTTCTTCAGTGGAGTTTTTAGGGCGACTAGGGTTTCGGATGAGTGTCGTTTGGGAGAAGATGAAATGGGATAGAGGGGATAGTTTCGGACAGTTATATAAGTGGGGAGGGGTCGGTTGTGAACCGTTGGATCATCTGAGATCAACGGCTCAGATCAACCATTTAACCGAACGACGTCGTTTGGTGTATAAGGGTTTCGGCCCTGGGCTGACCGGGTATCTTTTGTTTTGGGCTCGTCCGTTTGAATTTAAAGCCCAACCCAGTTTTCCTCTTCTCTTTTATTTTATTCGATTTCTTTTTTTTTTTTATTTATTTGTTTATTATATTTTTTTCATAATTAAACATCCTAATAAAAATCTTAAATTTCTAAATGTGAAATTAAACTAATCACCTAATTATAAAACACTTAATTCTAAAAGAACAATAAACTAAGAACTAAAGATGTAACATGAACTATTTTCATGATTTTCAAATTTTATAAAACAAATAAGTACTAGTTTAATTCTAAACATGTAAAAACTACTCCTAAATGCAATACATGATGATTTTTTTTTAGTATTTTCACGATTTAATTAAAAATTAAACAAGCACGAAAATGTAAGTAATTTAAAAAATCTAATAAACTTCCTAAAAATAGCGAATATTAATTAATTTTTTTTTATTTTTATAGGAGCATTCTGGGCGTGGCAAAAATCACATGCTCACAGGTATGCCACTGAGCAAGCGTGAACAGGTACTTTCCTGCTCAATATATGCAAATAAACTTTGAGATGTCCTACTAGTTGAAACTGAGCAAGGCAGGGGGGGGGGG
>MCJB01016437.1:228928-250685 GCA_002018475.1 Nicotiana obtusifolia
GGGGGGGGGGGTAATAGCATACTGTAGGACTATAGGGATACTTCTCAGAGACCAATTTGCCTGGAGAGCATGCTCTCATGTAAATACGTGCAACTAACTGATATGCTGTACAAGTCAAACCTTAAAGTTTTAACATCCTCATAAATTTTTTGCTCACACAAAGATTTAAGAACTTGGTGATTTCCATATATACAGCAGTCCCCTAAACATGAATTCAAGGGCACCAGAAAGCTCCCAGAGCAAGTTTCTTGCTTGGGAGTTGATCCCTACCTACGATCTTGGTAATTGACACCATGAAAAACAGAAACTCATGAAATGTAAGCCTTAACCAGCTGTGAGTAGTTGCAGGTGGAGCCTGTCCTGGGACATGTGATTCTGCCATCATTCCTCTTGGCCATCTCTTCAAGTGCCTGCCATCACATAGATGTAAGTCACATTTTCACTGAAGGAAGCACAAACACGTAAGCAACTACACCCAAACCTTGGTGCTGTAGACATAGCCATTAGGCAAGACAAGGGGTGGATTTTCAGTATCCATCAGCTCTTTGGTTATGTAGCAAACGAGCTTCGAGTGATGCTGCTTTGAATATGGCAGTGGCGTCGCTAATTTACGAAAGCTCTCCTGTGATAAAGGATCCTCCTTTGTGCAATCATCTTCGTAACAGAATCTATAGATTTGGTCAAGGAGAAGTTACGGAGCAGATAAATTTATAATTTTCCTTTGGTTCCTCTTTTTCTTTTCCCAATGACCACATGGAACTTTGGCCATGGGCGGAGAGGGAGCTTGAAGTAGTGCAAAGTAATGAAAAGAAACTCACAAAATTTCAATTACTAAAAGAAAATATCAGTAGTTAGTAAATCTGAAAATCATTACCAGCTGAGATTATTCCTAGTTCCCCCATGTAAAAGCATACAAAGAAGACCAGCCTGATTATTCTGTCAGTATGTAATTGATTTATATTTACTTGATTCTTAATAATAAAATACCAGTCTGTGTAGTGATCATTTGTAAGCAAAAATTTCCTAGCAACCAATCGTTTGTTGTGGATACGGAGTTTTCAATGCAGACAGCCCTGCTTGAAGATATATATTCAGCAAAGGCTCAAGAGTCATGCCATATAACTTGCAGAACTCCTGTTTGAATTGATCAATTAAGTAATCCCACTGCTTTGGTTCAAATAAAGCCTGTAACAGAAACTGATAATTGTCAAATAATTCTACATGGATGGAAAATCACCTAGTACTGCTTTTATTTTACTCAAGCTTGATTCTTCATATACCGCAAGCATCCATCTCACAAAGCCGTGAAGAAACACAAGACCAAGGAGGGAAAGCGAAATCAAACTGACATGATACAATCAAATCAAGATAAAGGCAGGTAAAAAATCATCCTTGAATCAAGTATATCTGAGAGTTCCAAAATTGATGACTAAATACATATTTTTTTATAGGTAAATCAATGCCAAAATATTGTATTGCATTCACTCAAACACTTAATTAGCACAATAACAAAAGTATTACACATTATTCTTCATGTTCATCCTCCTCTTGTTTTCCTTTCAATGTTTTCTAACTGAACTACTTATTGTGTTTTTCGAACACATGCAAAAGCATACATGGACCAAGTCATATACATACTTAAATGTACAACATATAGAGCACTAACTTATATTGCCTCCAGTAATGAGTCAGAAAGTTGAACTATTTTACAGAAATGCTTGAAAGCATTGAAGGTGAAAGAGTCAAATCAAATTGAAGAAGCTACTGAAGTATTTTAAACTCTCATAAACGATTCGACATAAGTGCAAATAAACACTTGATTTCAAATATACAGAAAGCTAGCACGAAAAACCTTAACCTTGTAAGTTGCACATTCAGTATTACTCTTGAAAGCAAGTGTCGCCAAGACCCGCTGCAACTCTTTCATATGGGTAGAACCCCAAGGTGCAAGATATTTCCGAGCATATGTAATGGCCCGCATCATGTTTTCAGCTCTTACCAACTCTATGAACTCTTGCAGTCTCAACTGGAACTCAAATTTGCTCTGTCAACAAGAGAAGCAATCAGCATATTGTATTTGCAGCACAATGTTCCAAATGGTAGCACTACTTCTACCAAATCCTAAGAGAGCACTGTTACCCAAAGATATAGCTACAAATTGGGGCTGAAAATAAGTACGCCCTGTCTCAAAATGTCTGATGTGTTCCGCTTCAAAAGATTCAAACCAAGTAAATGTATTCTTTCACCATTTTGATCTGAGAAGAAATTACATTTATTTATCCTTCTGTAAAGCTTTAGTATCTAAAATTTTAATAGTTCGTTTAGCTTCAAAAATTGGTCAAATTGATCATCAATAAAGCAAAACATGTAGAATAAATTGGAGCAAGGGAAGTAGTTATACACGCAGATACTTAGTTTTTGCTCAGTGATACATTATTTGTTAAAACATTCTGCAGTAGCCATCCAATCACTATCCACTAACAGTATGCAATTTAGAGATTCATAAAACCTAGTCAATTAGAAAGGTCACTTTCACGACCATTTATCCCTTTTTGGATAAGTTTCACGATAATTTATCCTTCCCACATGCAAAACTTTAATGAAACTTGGTACAAAAGGAAGAGCAAACTTTGAGGGTACATCTGACTTTTCATTTCAAAGTATCCGGAGTTTAGACATAAGAGATTGCACGAACATGGTTCTCTGAAGCAACTTCATCCAATAAAAAGGGGCTGATTTTCAGCATTTCAAGCTCACAGCTCATCTACCTCTATATCCAGGATAATCCAGCCATACTTTCAAACAGCCATCCAGTCACATCTCAATAAAATGAATCCCATGTATTCAAACCAGTAAATCCTATAATCATTGAATGACAGGCTGGAAAATAATACGGGCTCCCCGTTATTCAACCATTCAATTAAGACAAAGACAGGATTCACCAACTGCAGTCATGCTTTGCACTACTATGCAATGGCTGTTGGTATTATAATTATATTGTGGATTTACAACTCTGCTATGGCTACTGCAATAGTGAACATTTCAAATCAAAAGGTATAGATTGTAGAATAAGAGGGATTAAGCTTTGATCTCCTGAAGCATGAAGTAGCTCATAACATGTACAAAACGGTTCTAAAGATAAGAGAAGATAAGTGTACTACCCACTGGAATGCTGCTTTAAACTCGAGACATTAACGAAATAACAAACCATAATGATTACATCGTGCAAGCAGCAATCCATCCCTCAGTTCTAGTCCAGAGCTGTGTCGAGGTAATGCATAGAGAGAGTGATATCACCCCAAACCCATTTTCTTTCCTTTGTAGATCTCATCACAATCTGATGAACTATGCTACAATTAGAGAGCAGATGCAGAGTCCTTTTTGCATACTTACCAAATTAACTTAAATCTGAAAGCCATCATACCCAGCATATTGGACAAGATTACCTCTGCCTGACTAACATAAATACCCAATTCTACTCGTGTAGACATGTGCATGCTAATGTATGCTTCGCATGCCATGTTTCACATCATATGCAATGTTCAGAAGAGAAACTGGAACCAGTGGCACCTTGGGAGTTGAGACTGCTGTTACACAACTCTTATACATCTAACCTCCACAAGATATACCAGGTCAAAGAGACCCATCTGATTATAGCATCTCAACAGAGAGTTGCCCGCCCCAGATCGCATTAAAAACCTTTCATCAATTCATCTCTCTCTCTCTCTCTCTCTCTCTCTCTCTCTCTCTCTCTCTTTATATATATATATATATTTTTTATTTTTTTTTCTTCCTCTTCAGTAAATACAGAGCTTCATGCCAAGAGTTGGCTGTTCAGGTTGGAGTCGCTTCAAGCTTCAAGCCACAGCACGGATACATTTCATTAAGTAACAGAATTTAAAATCCATTAGATGGTCAATGAACAGCACATTGAGTTTCCTCCATCAAGTCCCTCGAGTAAAAGATCTAGTATGAGAAGAATAAAATCAATCACCCAATCATCAACTGGCAGTCTATGACCTTTTGCAAGCTCAATTCGAAGTTGAAAAGCTATTGATCATACTTCAGAAAGATGAAGAATAATATTCTCTTGGTCGCTTAGGTCTTTGTCAATCAACATGGGGAAGAAGGGTTGTAATTATAAACTCTAAGCACTAGTTAATTTTATGAAGAATATCAGTGCACTCAACTTTTTTTCTTTTGACAAGGTAAAAATAAGCACACTAAACATATAACACCGGTTTACATGTTTTGCAAGGTCATGCTAAAGAATTTCTAATCAGTATGTTATAAAAGGAGCTTTGTGCACCAAGCTACCCTTTTTATGTTAATCAAGAAGGCAATGAGGAAATACGGTTATATCAACACGTAATTTGTGCTTCCAATTGCCAATAAACTTTCCTCCTTTTTCATGCCTTTCTTCAAGAAAATACATCAGACGATCCGCCTTTTCCAGGGAATTCAAGGAGAACCAATTCGGGTGATTATGTAGTTCCTGATCTACCCATTGAGACATATGCATCCATTATTACAGTCATCAATGTTTCTATCTTTGCAGAAGCAATACAGTAATGATCTAGCTTCATGATTCAGAAATCTACCATACTATCAATGTTCTATCTTTGCAGAAGCAATATAGTAATGATCTAGCTTCATGATTCAGAAATCTACCATACTATAAAGAAAGACTAATATTTTCTGGTCTGAGTGACCGCAATCTATGCAGCATCACAGCCTTCTGACAACAGAACACTCTCCATCTACACCTCTTTTTCGCATAAATCTCTGCAACTCAATTTAATGATATTATTTGCCTATTGTCAGCTTTCTGAAAGTCTTCCCTAACTATTCCAAATAATAGCCAGAATAAAGTATCCATGATCTTAGCAGAGGAAGGATTTGAATGAACAACCTAATCCATACAGCAAAAGCATGTATGAGGCAACTAACATTTCTTCTAGAATCCATGGCACATGAGAAACTTCAAGAGGTGAATATCAGATTAAGATTCGCATGATCTCGCAGAAGATGTGGTTCGGAATGGACATTGCAATGTCAACAGCAAAGCAAGGATGGTACAATTAATATCTGCAACCCATTGCAGATGAGAAGGCTGAATATATGACACTCAACTAAATCATAAATCCAATTAATATGCCCCCCGTCACATAATCTTGCTACCACATATCCAAAGCTGATTTAACCCGTGAAAAGCACGGCAAATAAGTTAGAAATTGGCACATCACTTTAAGCATATTATGCTTGAAATATCCTTCTTCACTAAAGTAGGCCTGAGATATCCCTTACTGGGAACGATTATAACCAAAAAAGTGGACCCAAGCAGAAATTCCGCTCCCTAGCTTGGTTGCAGAAACGACATATCGAAGGCTTTACAAACGCTAATAAACCATCAAGCACACAGTGGAAATGCCTTTCTCAATAAAAATACATCAGACTTCTCATCAGTTTTCACCCTTTCACTAACTTTTCTCTATGTGCTGCACATTGGCAGCCCAAAAAATCCGAGTCATCGAAGTTCTAGCATTCTGAGACATGCACCGAGAGTCCTATGTCCATCGATCATAGTAGTCAGAAGTAGATCCACTCAAACCAGTTAACATGATAAGAGACTGATCTGAACTTTTCATGCTTTTTCATATTTCAGCTACACGATTGAATAACAATTCATTGAAACCAGAATTAGTGGTTAGCCCAGTGAAAAAAATAAGTAATATGAAAATGATGTTATGTTGATGAATACTCTGGTTCTGCACAAGAATAAATTATAAATTTTATTGCAAATTACAATACAGTTATAGGATAAAGGAATTGTTCAATCAGTAATAAAAATCTTAAAAGACAAAATCTCAAAGAAACAAAGATAAATGTACCTTTGATTTCTTTAGCCTGGATTTGTTATCAGCACACCAGGCTAAAGCAGGAGTCACCTCCTTGTTTTGAAGAGCATCAATGACCTTTTTTGCTTCATGAAAGACGTCAATGTCAACAAGATCCTGGAATAGAAAAGATCAAACTAAATCACAATGATTCAATGTTTTGCTGCATGGGTTTTGGTTAAACGTCTATATTGAATGTCATAATGGGGTTCTTAATAATACCACAGTGGAGTTCCATTCTCAAAAAAATAATACCATAGTAGAGTTCTCAAAGATAAGAAATATTGCTTTACAGATGAAGGAAGTAAATGGAGGAATTAGGTACCCCTCCAGAAAAGATTTAAAGAGGATTTATACATCTATCACTTCCTTCCAATCGCACCAAACATCAAAAAGTATATGACTAATCCTCCATCTAAGAAAAGTAATACAATAAAGTTTCATTTATGTACCCTTCCTCTTCCCTTGATGGCTTCAAACATAGTTCTAGTGTAAATCCTAAACAACAGCCAACCACTGAAAGTTAAGCACTTTATGTATACTTATATGCTAGATAAGAGAAAGTTGTCAGCTAAGGGGAGCTTAATGCAACTCAAAAACTGGAACAACATGACCATTTAACCAAATAAATAATACCACATGCTAAAGTAAAAGAACTCAAAGAAAACCCACCTGGATGTTGCTGCTTTCAGCAAGCTTCATAGCAGTGTCATAATATGACATCCGCAACATGTAATCTACCAGTATCCGCTTCAAACGGGTATCATTCCAATCTGAAAATTTTTCTGGATCAGCAGATTCTAGATGCTCTAGCCGTGCTCTGCATCTTTGCGCTTGCAGGTTCTCTGTTCGACTCCCCTCTTCCAACTGATTGTTGACACAATATAAACCATATGTTACCTCATTTTCAACTGATTAAAGGATGACTGAAGCTTTTCAAAGCTTCGTGTTGGGTTGTATTTAGCTTTTCAAACATATTAGACTAGCCGATAAATAAAATGAGCAAATTGGTATACATTTCAGGATCCAATATTCGATAAAAAATAGAGAAATTAGACACACAGATACACATACATATAGATGTTTCTCTTGCTACCAATCTTATACAATAAAATGATTGTTCTCACAATATAAAACCACCTTTACCTAATTTTAACTGATCAAAAACATATCTGAAGCATTTCATATTCCACTGTTATTAACTTTACAAACAGATTGATCACTTTTGAATACTAGCTGAAAACTGAATGAGCATATGTGATACATTTCAACATCCAACATCCAATTAAGAACTGAAATTCTCACACACACACAAAAAAAATATCCAGAGAAAAGCTTTGCTTCCTTGATCCAATATCCACTCTTATACAGTAATATAATATGTTACAGACACATATACATAAACACACAATACATAGAGAAAATTTTTGCTTTCTTCATCCAATCTCCAATATTTAGTATTTATTGCCCAATCCTATCTCCAATTTTATACAGTAATATAATATGAACACACACAATACAAAGAGAAAAGTTGCTTCCTTGATCCAATATCCACTCTTATACAGTAATATAATATGATACACACAAACGTGTGTCTATTTATTTTCATGAAGAAGTTTCGCTTCATTCGTCCAATCTTATACTGTAAGCAAATATGGTTGAGCTACGCAGTACCTTCGATTTGAGTGCGTGTGTGTGTGTGTGTTTTGCGTGATCGATGTTTCGATTCCTTTATCCAAACTTAATATAGTCGAACAGAAAAATCATAATTAAGTTACTCTAAGTACCTTCCGTTTAAGCCCCTGCAACCTGGAAACAAGTGAATTGAGTCGATTTACGGCATCATCACGGGACATAACAGAGTCAGCGGCGGCAGCGGCATCCGAAACGCCAGAGATAACAGCGGACACTTCCTTCTCAACAATACGGTGATTGGATCGAATCGTCTTTTTGTAATGCTCGAAAGGGACACGAAGGAACTGGTGCTCTAGTTTGAGTGATTCGGAGAGTTGGTTCAGTTTTGACGGCGGAGCGTTAGGCGAGATGCCGGCGGTTGGAGTGACGGCGGTTGGGGTGACGGCGGTGCTGCTGGATGTGGATGTAGGCGAACTGCCATTGGGAATTGTTTCCATTTCCATTGGAAGAAGTGAAGGTTAGATCGGAGGGGTTACAAGGAGAAGGTGGAAGAAGGAAGGATTGCTTCGTTTCCTAATTGGATAAAACATCTACTTGGTAAAACGACGACGTTTCAGTTTAAGCAGGCATGTATGGGATTTATGTGAGTGCCATTAAACGAATGTGTTTTGTAAGTTGCATTACAAGATTGCACTTTGTAAGTCGTATTCGACAATTAATTTGCCTTTTTATATATGCCATTAATAAGTCGAATTTTTGAAATTTCTAAGTTGCATTTCATAAATGTGATTTAAGTTAACGTCGTCTTCTAAACTATTTGTTACCTAACACTAGGAGTGTTCATGGTTTCGATTTTTTCCTAAAAAGAAATCAAATTAAGTAAATCAGTTCTTTAAATATTAGAACCAAATCAAACCAAGTAAATCGATTTTTTATCGATTCGATTTTTGTCGGTTTTATCGATTTTTCGAAAATATGAGACATGTGAGCACGTAATTTTTGCCCAACATATAAAATTACTCCTAAAAAATCTCAAAATTTTAATTACTTTACAGAATTTTAGGAATTTTTCTATATTTTACTTGATTTGTTTTGTGCGTATTTGTGTTTGGTGCATTTTAGTAGCATTTTAAATCTTAAAAAATAACAAAAATATTTTAATCTTTATATTTTTAGATTTTAATTGCATAATTAATTGTATTTGTAAAATATTAAAATACCAAAAATACATTAAGCACTTTACATGCATTATTAGTTAAATAATTTAGTTAATGGTTAGAAAAATAGTTAAATGGGTTAATTTTATAAATTAGCTTTAAATTAGGTGTTGTTTAAGATAAGGGATCAATTTTGAAAAATAAAACAAAGAAAGGAAAGAGGGGTCAGCCGAATTGGGCCAGTTTCAGCGGCCCAATCTCCATGTCAGCCCAATCCCTGACCCGGTCCAACAACCCTTCCTCCCAAGCCACCAAACAACGTAGTTTAACAGCAAAATTACGTCGTTCCTTTCCCCTCATTCACTAAAACGCCCAATCTCCCCCAAATCCCTCAGAAGAGAACGGATCCTCCAAAAAAACAAAAACCAAGTCGCCCCCTCTCCTTCACTCTCTCATCTTGTTTGAAATTAAAAATCCAGATCAGAAAATTCAAAAATAGTTCCAAAAACAGAAACAATAGAGGGATTTCAAGGCTATTTTCTGCTTCTGCTTCGTTGCTTCATAATTTCCGGGAATCCCAGTGCTATTTGAGCTATAGAATTGTCATCCGATGTTGTTTGATGTTCCTGTCCTGTTGATTCACCTGCTCTGCTCTGATTTTGCTATTCGGATATCTACACATTCCTGTTGAGGTATGAACTTGATTCAGATCATGTAATTGATTGGGTGCTATGATACCATGAATTTGCAGTAATTTTTTATGTTTCATGTGTTCGAAATGTATTCTAATATCACCTGCCAACTTGATTTAATTTTGAATTAGTCTGGTGCATGAAATTAGTATAGATCCATGTAGAACAGGGGAATTGCGGCTTCTCCATTGCGCTTTACCTCTAGGGTGTTTGATTTGTTTGGAAATATGATATGAACCTCCCATCAATGCCAACCCATAACCCATTTATTAATTCATTTGAGTAGGTTCATGGAAAATAAAAATGCTTTGCATTCATATTCATGAAATTTTTGTTCAAATTTTACTAATTAAATCTTCAACTTACGACTACACATTCACAAAACACATACAGACATTTCAATGTATCCTTTAGCCCCAACCAAACTCTATATTCCATAAACCTTTACAAATAAATAACTCTTGAAATATGTGTAGTTTGTTTTAGACGCGATTAAATAAATCATCGTGACTATGAGTACGGTTCTTGTGGCATAGTCACGATACATAAATCCCAACTCAGGTACTCGTTTCACGAGACCTGACCTTAACTTCAAATAATAATAAAAAATAAACATGTTATAAATCGCGGGTGTATTTCATGTGGCGCAGCTTGCAATGTGTACCAGAACGACAAGTGTACGACATCGTAACTTGTTCAAGAAATAACTCCATAAATACTAAAAAGTGGTTTAAATACATAATTAAAAGATGTAAAAGGCAGAAATGCATATAGGTTTAAAACGTGTAATAATCAGATAATTAGGTCGAGTGTAATTTGTTAAGCGACCATACTAAAATCACGGAATCCGGGAGTGCCTCACACCTTCTCCCGGATTAACAGAATTTCTTACCCGGTCTTCTATGTTCGCGGACCATAAATAGAGTCAATTTCCTTGATTTGGTATTTTAAAGTAAATCGGTGACTTGGGACACCATAATAATTTTTTCAAGTGGCGACTCTGATTAAATAAATAATCTCATTTCGAATAATGTCATTTTAATTGAAAAAACTCCCCTATCCCTCGGGAAAAAGGAGGCATGACAGCTCTGGCGATTCTGTTAGGGAAAAGAACTCAAAACTTCTGATTTAGGGTTCAGAATTTGAGCTTAAATAACTGTTATGCTTGATTTTCTTGTGATTGTCTAATATTACTTGTTTAAGCCTAATGTGCTAATTGCCGCTCTGAGTCTTCTAAATCTTTTGGGAAGCGCACGCTGGCGTGGCTTCTTTTCTGTTAGAGTGTCATATCCCTAATTTAGAACGAGGATCAGATCAATTACAAAGCCGGATGGCCTTTTGGTTCCCAGTATGTTGCCCCCCTTCGGCTCGAGTTGTCCATTCGGGTAAGCCAGGTCTAGAACAACACACCCTAAGATTTAAACCTAAAATAACATAGCCTCATGCCGGATTCCTAGTAGGAACGTTTGTTTGCACCACATGCATATGACTTTGGGGACTCAACACAGGGGTTGGGTCCATCTAGTACAAGTGTACCCAATATTAAAGACTATCCTAATGCATCTTACGTGCTACTTGTGTATTTGTTTATTCGGCTTGCATGTTGACCGACTTCTACAATAAGGAAAGAAATGAAAAAGAGAGAGAGAGAGAAAAACAAAAGAGAAAAATTCAGTCGGTTCTAATAAAATTCATGTGTTAAAAAATCGAACTGTGTCTGATTTTACTCAAAAGGTGTTAAAAAATAGACTAAGACTTTGAAATATTCCCCGCTTCTGACCGAATTACGCGGATCTGATTCTCACCGGATGTGAGATACGTAGGCAAACCTCATAGGTTCGGATCCAAAAATATTTTCTTTAATTCTTTCTTTAGAAATCTTTCCTTAGAAAATTTCAAAGGAAAGATTTAACCCAAAAATAATTTCTTTCTTTTAGAAGTCTTTCATTTGAAAAAGAAAAAATAAAAAGATAATGAAATCAAAATCCAAAAATAATTTTTTTTCATTCTTTAGAAGTTTTCTTCCAAAAAAAAAATCAAAAATCAGAAATCAAAAATCAAAACCAACATTTCAAAAATATTTTATTTTTATTTAGAAGTCTTTCTTTTAAAAAATACTTTAAAAAAATATCAAAATCCAAAAATATTTGCTTTCTTCTTTATAAGTCTTTCTTTTAGAAATTAAAAAAAAAATCAAAATCCAAAAAAAAAAAGAGTTAGTTTATTTACTTTATTCTTGATCTTTCCGAACTATGCAAGATCTGATTCATGTTCCCACATAATACGTAGACAACCTACATCAGGTTCGATCGAATGATTTTGAAAAAAAAAAAGAGTGACAAAAGAAAAGAAAAAAGAAAAAAAGCGAGAATTCATTATAACATGTTTGTTTTGAAATAAAAGCCTGGTTAAAGGTGGTCGGTTTGTTGGTTTGCAATGGCGAGTCCAGGATCCCGCATAAATAATATCATCTTCTCAACCGAAGGAACAAGTATCAGTATTGTTGATCTAACTAAGGTCACGAAAAGGCAAGTACACAAGGTGGCGATGAAAATGGAGGCAAATGTTGGCTGACTTCTACCTGTTTTGAGCAACGGGACATGCTCTACTCGGATGATCTTTCTTCCAAGTCCTTTGGTAAATTAGTTGCTTTGAAATTTCTCATGCCGTCAGTACTGAATTTTGACAGCCAATATTGGGAATGGTTCGGTCAAAAAGTCAAAATTTGAGTGCTGAATCAAAAGCAATAAAAAGGATTGAATGTCATAGTAGTACTAATGTGCAAATTTATGGCTAAGATGTCGCTTAGCAACTGGAAAGTTACTCATCTTAGACAGGGAGGAGCCTTGGTAGCTTGTTTTGTCATCTTTTTTGTTATCTGGGTTATTCAGGATTGTAACCCAGATTCCAGTTTGTTTGTCTCATTGTCAAATCCTTCCATCATTTATTTAATGAAATACAGCTTGTCCCTTTGTGTCATTTTGTCCTTTTGTGTCATTCTATGCTTATTTCTTTCGACGCTAGTTATAGTGACATGACATGCATGCGGAGTTTTCGGTCGGCTTTTATAAAGTTGATCTAGTCTTGAATTGGATAACTGAGAAAAAGATATTTTTGAGGATGAATAAAGAGTCAAAACACTTTAGAACTAAGCTCGGTTCAAATTCATGTGGAACTAGAATAGTCATACCCCTAGAGGTTAATGATCTTTACCTTCAAATCATTATGAAGGTCGGGTTTAAGGAAGAATTAATTGAAGTTTGGTGGAAAGTTTGACATTAATAGACGGAAAGTTTCTTTCGACCACGACACACCAAGAAGATAGACATGTTTATCAATGCTGTGATCACGAAAGGATACTATGTTTGGCGTTCTCGAGGCAGGGAGGCCCTTTTTCTGCTATCCAAACACTTTATACCCTTCGTTACCTCTTTTGTGCTTGTGTTATTTTCTTTGACCACCCTCTTTTGGAATAATTTTTTGAGTTAAAAGTCCAAAAAAGAAAGAAAAAGAAAAAATAAAATGATGAAATGAAAAGAAAAGTCCATGCCCAAAAAAAATCAGTCAAAGGTCCATGTCCCTAGAAAATAAAAGTTGGGGCAACTTGTTTTAAATAAAAAACAGACAAAAAAAAGAAAGAAAGAAAGAAAAAATAGTTAGGTCAGATGTTTGAATTACGTTTGACCTGATTCCTTCAAAAAAGAATATGTAGGCAGCCTTACACAGTTTGGTCCAACCAAATAAGAATTAAATTAAAAAATTAAAAAAATTTAGTATCTAAAACTGGGGCATGAGTTTGTTTTAGTTTCTTAAAAGAGTCGATTTCAAGAGTTGTATGTGTACAACCCATCATATTGAATCTACTTTGAGCCTTCGTACCATTCTTTCTTCCTAACCATATCCAAAAGCTTTCCAAACAAGACCTCTTGATCAGTTTTGAGAATGTCAAGGAAAATCCGCAATGAGCAATGATTGTCATATGAGGGACATGGTCAAGGTTCTCACCCAAGGAATCAAGAAAAGAAAAGAAGAAGAAGAGAGAGTCTTACTAGTGAAAACCCTTACAGGAATTGTAAGACGACCGGTAAACAGAGATAAATAAATGAGAGAAACTTGTTGGTGAAAATCTCTCGGGGCGCCACTAGGCGAAAGTGAGTAGTGAAGCTAATGTAAAGAATTGGTACAAACAAGCCCGACTTCAAAGGTCATAGGAACGGTAAAAGGAATGATTAGATCAGTTTGATAGACCAGGCCGTGAAGTCCAAAATGCATGTCATGATCATTAAGGCTAGTTATTGAAAAAAAAAAACTCTTCATTCTGTCTTTCCCGACTGGGACATTTCTTGTTAATATTGTTTCTTTGCATCATTATGTCCTTCGCTCTGAGTTAGTCCTCATCAAAACAAGCAAGAAAGGATTTCAAACTCTGCTATCAGCCTTTTTAGTTGCACAAAGCAAATGTTGGCCAGAACATTCAAGAACATTATCGGAGAAGTAACATGCACACTCAGTTGTTACAGTCGGCATGTCTTGATGATTCGTGCAGTACAAAGGTTCCCCAGAAAGATATTTCTATCTGCCTACTTGTCAAAAACAAGAAAAGAAAAGACCGCAAGATTGATTACGGGTTCCTTGCAGTACTGAACAGAGACTATGAAGTGTGTACATCACGCAAAAGGCGCATACTCAGTTGTGATTCGCTCTGACAAACAAATTGCTCAAAAAGCAAGAAGCCATTGAAGATATCAGAAAAGATCACATAAGCCAAGATCTCCAGTTGGGATAAGGCTGATTGAACTACAAATACAAATGGTACTGCGTGTGAAAAAATCATGATTGATATAGAGCAAAGTCTCTTGAAAGCAATAACAAAGTCTCCCAGCAGTGCGGCCAACTACCAATGTAGTCGGTCTTCCAAAGTTGGACGATCACAAAGTCAAGCTGCCAAAGACATCAAGGCCACAAACCGATCACCGCTTTTGAAACTCACAAAAATTTTCTTTATTTGAAACAAGAACAAAGCAGTACAAGGAGAAAAAAATAGGAAAAGAAAAGAGATAAAAATGAAAAAAAAAAAAGAAAAAAGAAAAAAGAAGAAGAAGAAGAAGAAGAAGAAGAAGAAGAAGAAAAATGATGAGAAGAGCCGCTAAAGGGAAGTTTCTCAAATCTTTGCTTTTATATTTCTTGTTAGAATGCATAATCATGCCATTGCTCTTTGCATATACCTCCTAGGGTAATACATCCTATTCTGATGGATTTTCCTCCCAATAAAAGTCTTAGTCTGATGAATCTTTCTCCTAAGACAAAAAGTCATATCTGATGAATCTCTCTCCTAGGATAATAAATCTTAGTCTGATGAATCTTTTTCCTAAGATAACAAAAAAAAGACCTAGTTTGATGAACTTACTCTTAGGATCGAAGTCCTAGTCTGATGAATTTTTCTCCTAAGATAAGAAATCCTAGTCTGATGAATTTTCTCTTATGATAGAAATCTTAATCTGTTTGAATCTTTCTCCTAAGATAAAGAAAACCTAGTCTGATGAATTTTCTCCCATGATAGAAATCTTAGTCTGATGAATCTTTCTCCTAAGACAAAAAACGAATAAAAATAAAATAAAAACCTAGTTTGATGAATCTTTCTCCTATGATAAAATTCTTAGTTTGATGAATCTTTCTCCTAGGATAAAAATCTTAGTATGATGAATCTTTCTTCTAAGATAAAAAACGTAGTCTGATGAATTTTCTCCTAGGATAGAAGTCTTAGTCTGATGAATCTTTCTCCTAAGATAAGTAAAACCTAGTCTGATGAATTTTCTCCTAGGATAGAAGTCTTAGTCTGATGAATCTTTCTCCTAAGATAAGTAAAACCTAGTCTGATGAATTTTCTCCTAGGATAAAATTTTTACTCTGATGAATCTTTCTCCTAAGATAATAAATAAGAAAACCTAGTCTGATGAACTTTCTTCTAAGATAAAAAAACCTAATTAGATTTCTCCTAGGATAATTTTTTTTTTTTATAAAAAAGGAAGTTTGATTTTTTTTATTTTTAAAAAGAAGGTTATTTGTTCATGCCCTCAGAAAATAAGCGTTAGGGCAATTTGTTTAAAAGAATGATTTTCTCAGAAAAAGAAAAAAAATGGAATTGATTTTTCTAAAAAACAAAATCCTTCTCCACTCCCTAGTTGATTTTATTTTAGACATAGGGTCTCCACTCCCTAGTTGATTTTTATTTTAGACATAGGGTCTCCACTTCCTAGTCTCCTTTTCCAACATAGGGTCTCCACTCCCTAGTTGATTTTATTTTAGACGTAGGGTCTCCACTACCTAGTCTCCTTTTCAACCTAGTCTTCTTTTCCAACATAGGGTCTCCACTCCCTAGTTGATTTTATTTTAGACATAGAGTCTCTACTCCCTAGTCTCCTGTCCAACATAGGATATCCATTCCCTAGTTGATTTGATCTTAAATGTATGGTACACCACTCCCTGATATCTTTGCCAATATTAGGTATACCATTCCCTGACCATATTTTTCCAACATAAGGTACATCAATCCTTAGTTGACACAATCTTTTTGACAATAAAGGAAAACCATCCAAAAAAAAAATAAAAAAAATAGGTGACTTGGGACACCATAATAATTTTTTCAAGTGGCAACTCTGATTCAATAAATAATCCCATTTCGAATAATGTCACTTTAATTGAAAAAATCCCTCTTTTGTTTCCGTTTTTGTTTTCGTTTTTGGACTCTTTTTAAATATATCTGAATTTTTAATTCCAAACTCTGTCTGTGCTAGTGTGTGAATATCTATGTGTGAAGGTGAGAAGATGAGTAGATGAAAGTGAGATGAGAGAGTGAAGGAGATGGGGCGACTAGGTTTTTCTTTTTTAGGAGGATCCATTCTCTTCTGAGGGGATTGGGGGAGATAGGGCGTTTTAGGGAGTGAGGGGAAGGGAACGACGTAGTTTTGCTGTTAAACTACGTCGTTTGGTGGCCTGGGAGGAAGGGTTGTTGGACCGAGTCAAGGATTGGGCTGACATGGAGATTGGGCCGCTGAAACTGGCCCAATTCGGCAGATCCCTCTTTCCTTTCTTTGTTTTATTTTCAAAAATGACCACTTATCTTAAACAACACCTAATTTGCAAAATTAACCTATTTAACTATTTTTCTAATAATTAACTAAATTATTTAACTAATCATGCATGTAAAGTACCTAATGTATTTTTGATATTTTAATATTTTACAAATGCAATTAATTATGCTATTAAAATCTAAAATTGTAAAGATTAAAATATTTTTGTTATTTTTTAAGATTGAAAATGCTACTAAAATGCACCAAGCACAAATATGCACAAAAAAAAAATCAAGTAAAATATAAAAAAAATTCCTAAAATTTTATAAAATAATTAAAAGCTATTTTTTGAGATTTTTAGGAGTAATTTCATATATTGGGCAAAAATTACGTACTCACAGTTGCCCCTCTTTGCTCGGAAACATGAACAGTTTTCGGGCAAAGATAAAGTGAGCAATTACGAGCAATTTTTGCTCATTTGACTCTCCATGGGAAGAGTTTTCGGGCAATGATTTTTCTTTTTGTTGTTCTTTTTTTTTTTTGGATGGTGTTCCGTTATTGTCAAAAAGATTGTCTCAACTAAGGATTGGTGTACCTTATGTTGGGAAAATATGGCTAGGGAATGGTATTACCCTATATAGGCAAATATATCAGCGAATGGTCTACCCTGCATTTAAGATCAAATCAATTAGGAAGTGGATACCCTATGTTGGAAAGGAGACTAGGGAGTGGAGACCCTATGTCTAAAACAAAATCAATTAGAGAGTGGAGACCCTATGTCTAAAATAAAATTAACTAGGGAGTGGAAACCCTATGTTGGAAAAGAAGATTAGGGAGTGGAGACCCTATGTCTAAAATAAAATCAACTAGGGAGTGGAGACCCTAAGTTGAAAAAAAAGACTAGGGAGTGGAGACCTTATGTCTAAAATAAAATCAACTAGGGAGTGGAGACCCTATGTCTAAAATAAAATCAACTAGGGAGTGTAGACTCTATGTTGGAAAATGAGACTAGGGAGTGGAGACTTTCTGTCTAAAATAAAATCAACTAGGGAATGGAGACCCTATGTTGGAAAATGAGACTAGGGAATTGTGTACCCTATGCTAAAATGAACCAAGAAGTATTTTTTTTTTGTTGAGAAAAATCAATTCCATTTTTTTTCTTTTTCAGAGAAAATCATTCTTTTAAACAAATTGCCCCAATGCTTATTTTCTGAGGGCATGAACAAATAACCTTTTTCTTTTCTTTTTATCTTATAAAAAAAAAAAACCAGACTTCCTTTTTTTTAAAAAAAAAATTATCCGAGGAGAAAATTCATCAGACTAAGTTTTTTATCTTAGGAGAAAAATTCATCAGACTAAGACGTCTATCCTAAGAGAAAGTTCATCAGACTAGGTTTTCTAATTTATTATCTTAGGAGAAAGATTCATCAAACTAAAGGAGACAATTCATCAGACTAGGTTTTATTTATCTTAGGAGAAAGATTCATCAGACTAAGACTTTTACCATAGGAGAAAATTCACCAGACTAGGTTTTCTATCTTAGAAAAAAGATTCATCAGACTAAGATTTTTATCCTAGTAGTAAGATTCATCAGATTAAGATTTTTATCCTAGGAGAAAGATTAATCAAACTAGGTTTTTTTGTGGTCTTACGAGAAAGATTCATCAGACTAAGATTTTTATCCTAGGAGAAAATCCATCAGATTAGGTTTTCTTTATCTTAGGAGAAAGATTCATCAGACTAAGATTTCTATCCTAGGAGAATATTAATCAGACTATGTTTTTTTATCTTACGAGAAAAATTTATCAGACTAAGACTTCGATCTTAGGAGAAAGTTCATTAGACTAGGTCTTTTTTTTTTTTTTGTTATCGCAAGAGAAAGATTCATCAGACTAAGATTTATTATTCTAGGAGAAAGATTTATCAGACTAGGACTTTTTGCCTTAGGAGAAAGATTCATCATACTAAGACTTCTATTGGGAGAAAAATCCATTAGACCAGGATATATTACTCTAGGAGGAAAATGCAAAGAGCAATGGCATAATTTTGTGCATTTTAACAAGAAAAATAAAAGCAAAGATTTAAAAAACTTTCCTTTGGCGGCTCTACTCCTCATTTTTTTTCTTCTTCTTCTTCATTCCTTTTTTCTTTTTTTTTTCTTCATTTTTATATATTTTATTTATTTTTTTTGAACCACTTTCCTTGCACTACTTTGTTCCTGTTTCAAACGAAGAAAGTTTTTGTGAGTTTCAAAAGCAGTGGTCGGTTTGTGGCCTTGATGTCTTTGGCGGCTTGGCTTTGTGATCATCCAACTTTGGAAGACCGACTGCATTGGTAGTTGGCCGCATTGCTGGGAGACTTTGTTGTTGCTTTCAAGAGACTTTGCTCTATATCAACCCTGATTGTTTCACCCTCAGTACTATTTGTATTTGTGGATCAATTAGCCTTATCACAACTGGAGATCTTTGCTTAGGTGACCTTTTCTGATATCTTCAATGGCTTCTTGCTTTTTGAGCAATTTGTTTGTTAAAGCGGATTGCAACTAGGTATGCGCCTTTTGCATGATGTGCACATTTCATAGTCTCTGTTCAGTACTACAGGGAATCCGTAATCAATCTTGCGGTACTTTCTTTTATTGTTTTTGACAAGTAGGCAGATAGAAATATTTTTCTAAGTAACCTTTGTACCGCACGAATCATCAAGACATGCCGACTGTAACAACTGAGTGTGCATGTTACTTCTCCGATAATGTTATCTTAAATGTTCTGGCCAGAATTTGCTTTGTGCAACTAAAAAGACAGATAACAGATTTTGAAATCTTTTCTTGCTTGTTTTGATGAGGACTGACTCAGAGCGAAGGACACAATGATGCAAAGAATCAATATTAATTAGAAATGCCCCCGTCGGGAAGAACAGAAGGAAGAATTCCTTTTCTTTCCAATAACTAGCTTTAATGATCATGGCATGCATTTCGGACTCAATGGCCTAATCTATTAAACTGATCCAATCTTTCCTTTTACCATTTCTATGACCTTTGAAGTTGGGCTTGTTTGTGCTAATTCTTTGTATCAGCTTCACGACTCACTTTCGACTAGTGGTGCCCCGAGGGATTTTCACCAACAAGTCTCTCTAATTTATCTTTATTTATCGTCTTCTTATAGTGCCTGTAAGGGTTTTCACTAGTAAGACTCTGTTTTTTTCTTTTCTTTTCTTGATTCATTGAGTGAGAACTGTGACCATGTCCCTCATATGACAACCATTGCTCATTGCGGATTTTCCTTTGCATTCTCAAAACTGATCAGGAGGTCTTATTTGGAAGGCATTTGGATATGGTTAGGAAGAAGGAACAGTATGAAGGCTCAAAGTAGACTTAATATGATGGGTTGCACACTTACAACTCTTAGAATCGACTCTTTCAAGAAACTAACACAAACTCATGCCCCAGTTTTACATACTGAATTTTTTTTAATTCTTATTTGGTTGGACCGAATCGTGTAAGGTTGCCTACATATTCTTTTTTAAAAGAATCAGGTCAAACGTAGTCCAAACATCTTACCTAACTATTTTTTCTTTCTTTCTTTCTTTTTTTTTTTTGTCTTTTTTTTTTTTACAAAACTTTTTGCCCCAACTTTTATTTTCTGGGGGCTTGACCTTTAAATGTTATTTTCTTCTCTGTTTTTTTTCACTTGAACATTTTAAGAGTTGCCCCAGTTTGTACTCTTGGGTCATGGACTTTTCTTTTCATTTCATAATTTTTCTTTTCATTTCTTTTTTTTTTTGGAGTTTTAACTCGAAACTTGATTCCAAAAGAAGGTGGTCAAAGAAAATAACACAAGCTCAAAAGGGGTAACGAAGGGTATAAAGTGTTTGGATAGCAGAAAAAGGGCCTCCCAGCCTCGAGAACGCCAAAAATAGTATCCTTTCGTGATCACAACATTGATGAACATGTCTATCTTCTTAGTGTTGTGGTCGAAAGACACTTTCCGTTCATTGATGTCAAAGTTTTCACCAAACTTCAATTGATTCTTCTTCAAACTCGACCTTCACAATGATTTGAAGGTAAAGATCACTAACCCCTACGGGTATGACTATTCTAGTTCCACATGAATTTGAACCGAGCTTAATTTCAAAGTGTTTCGACTCTTTATTCATCCTCAAAAATGTCTTTTTCTCAGTTATCCAATTCAAGACTAGATCTATTTTATAAAAGTCGGCCGAAAATTCCGCATGCATGTCATGTCACTAAAACTCGCTTCGAAAGAATTAAGCATAGAATGACACAAAGGGACAAACTGTATTGCATTAAATAAAGGATGGAAGGATTTGACAATAAGACAAACAAACTGAAATCTGAGTTACAATCCTAGATAACCCGGATAACAGAAAAGATGACAAAACAAGCTGCCAAGACTCATCCCTGTCTAAAAGATGAGTAACTTTTCAGTTGCTAAGCGACATTTTAGCCACAAATTTGCACATCAGCACTACTACGACATTTAATCCTTTTTATTGCTTTTGATTCAGCACTCAAATCTTGACTTTTTGATCGAACCATTTTCAATATTGGCCGTCGAATTTCAGTACTGACGGCATGGGAAGTTTCAAAGCAACTGATTTACCAAAGGACTTGGAAGAAAGATCATCCAAGCAGAGCATGTCCTGTTGCTCAAAACAGGTAGAAGTCAGCCAACATTTACCTCCATTTTATCACCACCTTGTCCACTTGCCTTTTCGTGACCTTATTTAGATCTACAATAGTGATACTTGTTCCTTCGGTTGACAAGATGATTTTATTTTTGCGGGATCCTGGAATCTCCATTGCAAACCAACAAACCGACCACCTTTAATCAGATTTTTATTTCAAAACAACAAACATATTAGAATGAAAAACAACAGACATATTAGAATGAACACTCTCTTTCTTTTCTTCTCTTTTTTTTTTCTTTTTCTTTTGTCAGTCTTTTTTCTTTTTCTTTTTTTCAAAATCATTTGATCGAACCTGATGTGGATTGCCTACGTATCATGTGGGAACATGAATCATATCTTGCGTAGTTCGGGAATAAAGTAAATAACTAATTCTTTATTTTGGATTTTGATTTTTAAATTTTTTTTTAATTTCCGAAAGAAAGACTTATAAAGAAAAAAGAAAAAATATTTGGATTCCGATTTGTTTGTTTTTCTTTTTTTTTGAGAATTTTTGAAAAGAAAGACTTCTAAAGAAGAAAAAAAATATTTTTAAATTTTTGGTTTTAATTTTTGATTTTTGATATTTTTTTGGGAGAAAAACTTCTAATATATATATATAT
>MCJB01016437.1:250757-269436 GCA_002018475.1 Nicotiana obtusifolia
ATATATATATATATATATATATGTATGTATGTATGTATATATATGTATTTGGATTTTGATTTTATTTTTTTTATTTTTTCTTTCTCGAATGAAAGACTTTTAAAAGAAAGAAATTATTTTTGGGTTAAAATTTTTTTTCTTTAAAATTTTCTAAGGAAAGACTTCTAAAGAAAGAATTAAAGGAAATATTTTTTGATTTTTGAAAATTGGAGGCTGAAACCGATGAGATTTGCCTACGTGTCTTACATCCGGTGAGAATCAGACCCGCGTAGTTCGGGTAGAAGGGGAGCATATTTCAAAGTCTTATTCTATTTTTCAACACCTTTTGAGTAAAATGAGACACAGTTCGATTTTTTAACACCGGAATTTTATGAGAACCGGATGAATTTTTCTCTTTCGTATTTCTCTCTCTTGATTTTATCCATTTATTTTCCTATTGTAGAAGCCGGTCAACATGCAAGCCGAACAAACAAATACATAAGTAGCACGTAAGATGGACCCAACTAGGGATTCGGCATGAGGCTATGTCATTCTAGGTTTAAATCCTAGGGTGTGTTGTACTAGACCTGGCTTACCCGAGCGGACAACTCGATCCGAAGGGGGGCAACGTACCGGGAACCAAAAGGCCATTCGGCTTTGTAACTGATCCGATCCTCATTCTAAATTAGGGATATGATACTCCAACAGAAAAGAAGCCACGCCATGGGGCGCTTCCCAAAAGATTTAGAAGACTCATAGAGAAGAAGGCTGGCGTAACAGTTTATATATACAGTTCACAAAATATCAAAGCGGTACAAAGCGGCAATTAGCACATCAGTCTCAAACAAGAGATATCAGACAATCACAAGAAAGCCAAGCATAGCAGTTATCTAAGATCGAATTCAGAACACTCATTTTTCCCAGCAGAGTCACCAGAGCTGTCACACCTCATTTTTCCCGTAGGATATGAGAGTTTTTTCAATTAAAGTGATATTATTTGAAATGAGATTATTTATTTAATCAGTGTCGCCACTTGAAAAAATTATTATGGTGTCCCAAGTCAAGGATTTATTTTAAAATCCCAAATCGAGAAAATTGACTCTATTTACGATCCGCGAACACAAATGACTGGGTAAGGAATTCAGTTAACCCGGGAGAAGGCGAGGCACTCCCAGATACCGTGATTTTAGCACAGTCGCTTAACAAATTACACTCAGCTTAATTATCTGATTATTACACTTTTTAAACCTATATGCGTTTGCCTTTTACCGCTTTTAATTATGTATCTAAACCGCTTTTTAGTATTTATGGAGTTATTTCTTGAACAAGTTACGATGTCATACACTTGTCGTTCTGGTACACATTGCAAGCTGCGCCACGTTAAACACACCCGCGATTTACAACATGTTTATTTTTTATTATTATTTGAAGTTGAGGTTAGGTCGCGTGAAACGAGCACCTGAGTTGGGATTTATGTATCGTGACCATGCCACGGGAAACCGTACTCATAGTCATGATAATTTATTTAATTGCGCCTAAAGTACACTACACATATTTCAAGAGTTATTGTTGTAAAATTTAACTCGAGGTTTATTTGTAAAGGTTTATGGAATACGGAGTTTGGTTTGGGCTAAACGATACATTGAAATGTCTGTGTGTGTTTTGTGAATGCGTAGCCGTGAGTTGAAGATTTAATTACTAAAATATGAGCAAAAATTCCATGAATGCAAAGCATTTTTATTTTCAATGAACCTACCCAAACGAATGAATAAATGAGTTATGGGTTGGCATTGATAGGAGTTTCATATCATATTCCAAACAAATCCAATGCCCTAGAGCTAAAGCGCAAAGGAGCAGCCGCAGTTTTCCTGTTCTATATGGATCAATATTAATTTCGTGCACCAGAGTAATTCAAAATTAAATCAAGCTGGCACGTAATATTGAAATACATTTCAAACACATGAAACATAAAAAATTACTGCAAATTCATGGTATTATAGCAGCCAATCAACAATTACATGATCTGAATCAAGTTCATACCTCGGCAGGAATGTGTAAATATCCTAATAGCTAAATAAGAGCAGAACACGTGAATCAACATGATAGGAACAACAAAACAACAGCGGATTGCAGTTCTATAGCTCAAATAGCACTCGGATTCCCGGAAATTATGAAGCAACGAAGCAGAAGTAGAAAATAGCCTCGAAATCCCTCTTCTGTTTTTGTTTTGGTTTTGGTTTTTGAAACTCTTTTTGAATTTTCTGATCTGGATTTTTAATTCCAAACTTTGTCTGTGCTGGTGTGTGAATATCCGTGTGTGAAGGTGAGAAGATGAGTAGAGGAAAGTGAGATGAGAGAGTGAAGGAGAGGGGCGACTAGATTCTTGTTTTTAGGAGGATCCGTTCTCTTCTGAGGGGGTTGGGGGAGATTGAGAGTTTTAGTGAGTGAGGGGAAGGGAACGGCGTAGTTTTACTGTTAAACTACGTCGTTTGGTGGCTTGGGAGGAAGGGTTGTTGGACCGGGTCAGGGATTGGGCCGACATGGGGATTGGGCCGACATGGGGATTGGGCCGGTGAAACTGACCCAATTCGGCAAACCCCTTTGTCCTTTCTGTGTTTTATTTTCAAAATTTACCACTTATCTTAAACAACACCTAATTTAAAATTAATTTACAAAATTAACCCATTCAACTATTTTTCTAACTATTAACTAAATTATTTAACTAATAATGCATGTAAAGTGCCTAATGTCTTTTTGGTATTTTAATGCTTTACAAATACAATTAATTATGCAATTAAAATCTAAAAATATAAAGATTACAATATTTTAGTTATTTTTTAAGATTTAAAATGCTACTAAAATGCAACCAAATACAAATAGGCACAAAACAAATCAAGTAAAATATAAAAAAATTCCTAAAATTCTATAAAATAATTAAAAGCTATTTTTTTAGATTGTTTAGGAGTAATTTCATATATTGGGCAAAAATTACGCGCTCCCAAGACATACACTACCAAACACATATTTTCGGCGACTACATTTTTAACGTAACACTATCAAACCAATTGCTCTTTGAGAAATCTATCAATTACCAAGATATATTGATGATAATTGAATCAAATCGTGATGAATAATTTAAATACTCAATTACAAATTTATTATTTTTAACATGAAATAAAATATTGTACTTAGCAAAAGAAAACTACCAATCAAACTAGAATGTAAAGGCAAAGAATTAAAATAGCAAAGAACTAGACTAAAACTACAAACGACTAATATTTACCATAAATATTATAAACTTTATATAAAATATATATATATATATATATATATAGGCATAATAATAAATTTAAATAGCTATTTCTATAGTCGGTTTGGTTCGATTTTTTCGATTATTTTTTTATTAAAACCAAAATCAAACCAAATTTGTTCGGTTTTTAAAATTCAAAATCAAAACCAAACTAAATCTAAAAAGTATCGATTTTTTGGTCGATTTGGTTTGATTTTCGATTTGATTCGTTTTTTGAGATTTTTATAGACACCCCTACCTAACACGTATGTAAATTGCCTCTCACATAAACGCTTTGCATATTTTTCACAAAACTTATATACTAGTAAAAAAGGTGTTCAACTTATGATTTCTAAAGTTGTATTTTAGGAATTTGATTTAGGGTAACGTCATCTTCCTACGCATATCGTTTTGAATATTTTTAAATTCTCACAAAAAGTATACACTAGAGGATCTTTTCTGCCAAAATTGCATTCTGGGAGCCGAGGGGGATCAGGATTCATAGCAGTTGTATTATTTTTGTTGAGGGTAACTTTTTTTTCTTTTAGAGTAAGTTCAGGGATGGGATGGTAGTCATGGTACCAAAGGCTGATCCAAAATTTATATTTGATGGCTTCAACTTTTAGATTTTTAACATTAAATCATATGTGATAATTATATATTGCAATTATATTTAAATATGACTTTTTAAAATTCTTGTTCAAATATATATTAAATAGAATTGCACAAGTTTTTGTTATGAGAATTTTTTATTATGAGGATGACCGTTAAAAACAATTTCGTATTTCATCGTTTGTTTTTTATCCATTCGTATAAATTTTTGTTATAGAGAATTACTTTCAGTAACATATGTACATTTCTATTATTTAAAAGTCAAATAAATCTTGAGATTTCTATTATATTTGTTGCTTCCTAACGCACACGCAAGTATACGTGGTCGACAAGTAATATAGGATTATGAGTCCGGATTATCGTACCCAAGGGACTTAAGTTAACTACTTTATAACAACTAATATAGTTATTTAACAAGCAAGGATCAAGTTTAATAGATGGTTTATTCTAAATTGTATTTCTAATTTATATCTAAGAATTGCAACGAACAAGTATGTGTTTTGTAATCAATAAAACAAAGCTTCCAGGATTGTGATTATGTTTTCAATCCTATTGCGTTCTAATTGACTTCTCGTTCATATAATTCATGTAAGATTGCTAATTGATCGATAATTATACTCATAGCCTTCTTCCGAAGTACTCTTCGCCTATTCCTAACAAGATTAACACCTATATTCCTATGGAATTAATCTAGCAAGAATGCAATAAGAACACGATATTCAATTAAGCATGGTGATTAAGTATATGCCTATCCTAACCACGAATCCGCCCCTTTAAAAAGGTTAAGAACATGCTTTCTTCAATTCTTATTCTAATCTAAACATAGTTTTCCTAAATATAGCATAGATAATTGATAGAACTTAATTGATGGCCAAAACAATTAAGCAATTAGGCATAGAATTGAAGAAACAATCATATTAACATGAACTATTAAAACAAAATCATCAAGTTAGAAACCCAATATTCATGGCTAATCACAACCCCAGAACAAGGGGTGATTAGCCACTCATGTTCAACAAAATCAAAAGACAAAGTATTGAAAAACTAATAGAAATACTAGACAGAATTGATGAACTGAGGATCGATTGCGTTGTTGATGTTCCTTAGCTTCCTTAGCCTTCAAAATCACGTTCTTCCTTTCCAAGATGGGTTTAGGGGTGTTTATATAGGAGTTGGGAAGGTTTGGGATCGAATTGAGGGTATCCTAGACGGATTAGGATAGTCTCCCGTAGTCGGCGCCCTGGCTGGTGCCAGGCGCCCCTCAGGGGACTGCGTCCAGTAGCTTCTTCAGCCTTAATGCCTCCAGCGCCACAGGTGGCGCCAGGCGCTGCCTGTGGCGCCCAGTCTCCCTTGGCCCGGTTTCTTCTCGTTTTGGCTCGTTTCTTCCTCGTTTTCGCCCCCGATTGCTTTCGGCTCATTCCTACACATAAAAACACATTACGTTAACATGAATCGACGTAATTAACATCCTAAATTCACAAAACAAGAGCTAAATATGAGATAATTTACATAGCATTTTATATCTTTTCTACCAATTATCAACACCCCACACTTAGACTCTTGCTCGCCCTTGAGCAATGGGATTGTAGACAACCTCCCCAACTACTAAACTCTTAATATTATCACGAAACATTCAACTTTTCAAACAATTCATACTCTTGAACACAATCAATACTAGCAAACAAGTATGAACACATAACTAATCCATATTAATCCCGTAAAGTTCTCTTAGGCACAATAATTCAAGAACATTCAACAACCCAAGTGTCACCACCTAACCTCAAAAGCCAACTTACCATATTAAGCTATTTCAATGCATATACTTACCAAACAAGACAATTCATACATCACCAATTGTTCATGAAATCATGTGCCCTCACCAATATCTAGAGAGTGAACATATATGAATGAAATCACAAAAGAATTGCCCAACATACTCTCACTCTCACAAAGAACTCATATGCTTCCCATAAAGTACCATAAGCTTTCCCGTAGTGTAGATTTTCACTAATTGAGTCAGTCAAATCTAAGATCAACTAGGACTTTGTAGGGTTGTAATGTAGGCTAGGGGACAGGTAGGATATATTTGGTACTAGTGGCTAGTCCTCCTAAGCACTTAATACACTACACTCAACATTTAAACACTTCTTTTTTTCTTTCAATTGCTAAACTTGTCTCACAAACATAGCCTTTTCTTTTCAACTCACTTAGCACACAACAATAGGAGGTGAATTTTTTTCATATCTTTTTCACTAACAATTTTCTCTTTTTCATCATCAATTTTTTTCTTTCCTATTTTCCATCCTCCATACATATTTTTCATCCGCTAGTGATTTTATAGTTTAGCTTCAAATAACCAATAAGTCCTTTCACAGTTCTATTCATAATCAAGGCAATCCCTCTAACACTGCTCTTACTTCTTCTAGCGACTAAGTGCTTTCGGAGGTAAAGGTTCAAATAAGGCTCAAATTAAGAACAAAATAAAAGGGAATAGCTTGTAATGTAGGTACCAAACGAAAAAGGCTTATAGGCTCAAAAGGGCTAGCAATGGACAAATTTATATTTGATGTGACAAGCACATCCAAAATTAAACAAAGAAGTGCCTATATCATTTCTTAGATTATCCCAACTTACAATTTCGCTTTAATTAACACACGGGGCAAGTTCTAGACTATATAAGATAGCAATGAGAATCCAAAACCTTACTCACACAATGCACATGACTCAATCACAACGGTTCTGTTCAAATTTCGAGTTAAGCAAGCATATACAATTGAAACAATTAAGCATTAAATACACTATATGTTAAGCAAGTCAACAATTGAGAAGAGACGTCACAATTTGGGTTGTTTTCTTTCGACTTATAACTTAACTAACGGGAATTGGATCATGTATCACAACCTATTGTACTAGCATAAAACCATGTCAAGAAGTATTGCAATATACCCCAGTTCTTCCTAAGACTTATCCAAAAAGAAAAATTAAAAACTGCCCGGTTCGAGCTACATCCTTGGAAAAGAACCGGTGCCTTAAGAAAAACCAAGGAATTTTACCTAACTAACCTAAAAATAAAACAAAATCTTTTTATTGTTTTTAATCCAAATTTTATCCCTCAAGAAAACAATCCATCGTCGGGAAAAATCTGGTATATATATATAATTTATATATTTTTTCGTTTTATATATATTTTTCTATTTTTTTTTTTCAAATTATAACTAAACTAACAACCTAAAAAAAAATTAAAAAAAAACAAAAACACAAACATTAACCACCAAACGAAAAGGAAAACTAGAAAAATAAATTACAACCATACTTAATTAACAGATGCAGACATTTCAACAAGAATAATTACCGGCATACAGAGTACTTTCCCCCACCCCACACTTAAACTATGTATAGTCCCCGATGCATTGAAAATATGAAAAGCAAAGTAGGGTGAAAGAAAAACTCCCCTCAATCCGTGCCGGTTTCATCAAAGTCCATCTCAAATGGCACGAATGCCATAGGCCCTGTAGCTTCATCCTCATCATCCCCTTCATGATCCGAGCCTTGGATAGTGTTGGCGTCTTCGGCAGAATGGACTGGACTGCCTGGGGTAATCCCGAGCATCTCCTTTGACGCGCCGGAAAGATCGTCGCGCAAGTGCATGTGCTCTTCATCAGAAATTCCCGCTCGGCTCATCAGTAGGTTGATAGCATTGTACATATACTTGTTAAAGTTCTCATCTCGCTCTAACCTAGCTGCCGGGGTGAGTTTGGAAGCTGGCTCCATGACTGATGTAATTTCCATAAGGCCTAGTGGAGCCTCCACCACTTCATCATGCCCCGCATACTCGGGCACTCCCAAAAAGCGCATGTACTGGGTCAAGAGGTTGCCATAGTATAGCCGCCTAATTTGTCGCCCGAATCTGGTACGGGCCATCTCTGTGAGCATAATCTCTGCTATGTTGATAGGGCAGCCGGTCATGAGAGAGAAAATCAAGCACACTCGAGCCCGCGTGCAATCGCTGCTATGTTCAGCAAGCATCAGCCTAGCTTGCACGAAATTCTGCCACACCTTGGCGGTATTGTTGAAATCGGCCCGGACCATGGAAAGGTGGATATTCCCCTGTTTTCTGTTCCATTTGGCGTTGGAATCAATGCCACAAAGAGTGTGTCGGATGAGCTGATACGGAGGACTTTTGATTAGACTCTGAAGGCGGGTTGGGTTCGCATTTTCAACACCCAAGTAGTCGCATAGACTTTCTCTGCCCAATGGTACCTCAACTTCTCGAACATACGAGACGAAGCGATGATGAACCCAATTCGCATAAAGTTCGCGAACTAGGCTCAAGTTCGCCGGCCCTGGGCAATCAAGCAATTTGTCCATTCTGAAGAGGCGGAGGCGAGCAAGAACATCCGGGAATCGCCTTTTGAGTGATGTGGTGTTGATGCCCATCTCTGAGACGTAGCTCCCTGTGGGAACAAAGTTCCTATACCAGACAGCAGCCGCATCATTGACAAAGTCCAACCGGGGGCGAGGCCGTGTGGGAACTTGCTGGGAGCCTTCATCGACTTGTTTGCCTTTGGATTGTCGAGAGGATCCTTCTCCCTTTTTGCGTTTCTTAGGCGCTTGGGAGGTAGTGGAAGTCTTGCCAAGAGCTTTCCCTTTTTCACCGTCACGTGCCATATCTTCCTGCAACACGACAATTAGAGAAGTGAGGAAAGTGTAGGACAATTTCATGAAAGGACCCCACACTTAAACTTGACGTATAAAAACAAGTGTGTGCAAGACAAGTGACGGGTACTCCAGACTTCCCCGCGTGTGAGAATTAGCAACGTGAGTGAGTGTTAAGGATAATAAACGAGCAAAGCTTGGCACTTTAGAGGTAAAACGAGAAAATATAGGCATACAGGAAACTAACATAGATAATTTTACAACATACATGAGTAATAGATAGGATGTCCCACATGCTCATATCAAAAACCGACCCCTCAATACGTAGAAATCACCCAAACTACCCCACACTTAATTCAAATGTATGTATAAGTATTTCCGATTACTCAGACTTCACCGAAGCTTTAAAAATTATCATTCAGGCATTTAATCAAACATGTGGTGTGCAGGAATAGTGTTCTTCACCCTCAACAATGGTAAAGTGTAGTAGCCCTCCCGATTTTTAACGAAGTAGAGGGAATGTTAGTTTACTACTCCGATACAACCAAAAACACAAAAATTTCGGCCTAATGTACACTCATCAAAGTTGAAAATACTATTATAAGAAGAGGGAGGGGGATGTGGGGAATGGGAACATGTATAGTGAGACAAAATTAAAACTTAAAAGACAAAGAAAGTAAAATAAAAGAGAAGAGGAAAGAAAGTTATACTTGAGGAGTGAAAGATAGAGAAAGGAAATCGGAAATTGCAGTGAAGAAGAAGAACAGACAATCGAGCAACGGGGGAAGAGGGATGTTTGTGTGTTTGTCGTGTGTGAGTGGTGTGAAAACGGGTGGGTGGGTTATTTTAAAAGGGTATTTTAGTTAGGGGAAAACGGGTAGTGGGTCGGGTTAGTGGGTATGGGTCGAAAATTAGGAAAACAAATACTTACTTGGATCACCCCCCAGCTGGGGCCTAGCGCCCGCCCCGGCGCTGGGGGTCTTGGAACTTACTGCTTTTAGCGCCACAGGCAACGCTGGGCGCTGGAGGCAGTGACTTTTTCGGCGCTTCTTTTTTTTTTTTTCATGTGTCACTTATTACAACATTACATACACTATTTTAATATATCAAACACATTCCTCTAGCTAATCTAAAAAATTAAAACAAGAAGTTAACTAAGAACAACATTAAACATTGGGTTGCCTCCCACAAGCGCCTGATTTAACGTCGCGGCACGACTCAACCTTTCCGCCTTATTCATTGGTAAGCACGATCTTAGTTTTGTCCCTATGGACCAGACCTCCCCAATAATGCTTCACCCTTTGTCCGTTCACCAAAAGTTTTCTTTCACTGTTTAGAGCGCGCAGCTCAATTGCACCATATGGTGTAACTCGTACCACTTCGAAAGGACTTGACCACCTCGACTTTAGCTTTCCGGGAAACAATCTTAATCTCGAATTGAATAATAGCACTTGCTGGCCCAGTTCAAAATATCGTGGTTTTATATGCTTGTCATGCCATCGCTTTGTCTTTTCTTTATATAGTTTGGCATTCTCGTAGGAGTGTAGCCGGAATTCATCTAGTTCATTCAATTGCATGAGTCGCTTTTCGCCTGCAACTTCAAGATCCATATTCAATTTCTTTATTGCCCAGTAGGCTTTATGTTCCAATTCCACCGGTAAATGGCAAGCCTTTCCGTAGACTAATTTGTAAGGTGATGTTCCAATTAGAGTTTTGAAAGCTGTCCTGTATGCCCAAAGAGCGTCATCTAACTTTGAAGCCCAATCCTTTCTATTCACGCTCACGTCTTCTCCAAGATTTGTTTGATTTCTCTATTGGATACCTCGGCTTGGCCGCTTGTTTGGGGATGGCATGTTGTAGCAACTTTGTGACGCACCCCATATTTTGCTAAAAGAGTATTGAGCAGCCGATTGCAAAAATGTGTTCCTTCATCGCTAATCAATGCCCGTGGAGTGCCGAATCTGAAAAATATGTTTTTCTTGACGAATGCGGCGACTACTATGGCATCATTTGTAGGCAAAGCAATTGCCTCTACCCATTTTGACACATAGTCAACAGCAAGCAAAATGTATTTGTTCCCCCTGGAAGGTGGGAACGGTCCCATGAAGTCTATCCCCCAAAGATCAAAGAGTTCAACTTCGAGAATGTTGTTGAGGGGCATCTCTTGCTTTCTTGTGATTGTGCCCGTTCTTTGACATTGATCGCATCTTTTGACAAATGCATGTGCGTCCTTGAACAGAGTGGGCCAGAATAGCCCGGATTGTAATACTTTGGCTTCTGTTCGGTCGCCTCCGTGATGGCCTCCATATGGTGAGGCGTGACAATCATGCAAAACAGACTCAACCTCTTCATCCGGAATACATCTTCTCATCAATTGATCGGCACACTGTTTGAACAAGTAAGGTTCATCCCAGTAATAGAAATTGACATCGTGCAGGAATTTCTCATACCAAGGGGGAGAATCATGACTGAGTGTGAAAAGGTGTTCATCTGGAAAGAATTCCTTTATTTGTCCATCTTCTTCCATGTTGTCATGATTTTCTAACCGGGATAGATGGTCCGCTACTTGATTTTCAGTCCCTTTCCGGTCTCTGATTTCCACATTGAATTCCTGCAACAATAGTACCCAACGCAATAATCGAGCTTTAGACTCCTTTTTTGTAAATAGATACCTGATTGCTGCATGGTCGGTGTGGACTATGACTTTAGTGCCCACCAAATACGCTCGGAATTTCTCAAACGCCCAAACTACTGCTAGCAACTCTTTTTCGGTGGTGGTGTAGTTTTGTTGTGCCGGATCGAGAGTTTTGCTTGCGTAGTAGATTGAATGGAACACCTTGTCTTTACGCTGTCCCAGCACTGCTCCAATGGCTAAATCACTAGCATCGCACGTAAGTTCAAAAGGCATTGACCAATCCGGTGCTACAATGATAGGTGCAGTTATCAGCTTCTCCTTAAGTGCTTCGAATGCCTTGAGGCAGGAACCATCGAATTTGAATGGTACATCTTTTTCAAGCAACCTGCACAAAGGAGTAGCAATCTTAGAAAAATCTTTAATGAAGCGTCTATAAAAACCTGCATGTCCCAAGAAGTTTCGGACGCCCTTGACGGAAATTGGAGGAGGTAATTTTTCAACGGCCTCCACTTTTGCTTTATCTACTTCAATGCCGGTTCTGGAAATCTTATGGCCCAATACAATTCCTTCTTGCACCATAAAGTGGCACTTTTCCCAATTAAGTACCAAATTAGTTTCTTCGCACCGTGCTAGCACTTTACTCAGGTTCCTTAAGCAATCATCATATGACGACCCAAAAACAGAGAAATCGTCCACGAACACTTCCACAAATTTTTTCACCATATCGGTGAAAATGGCCATCATGAATCTTTGGAATGTTGCAGGTGCGTTGCATAGGCCGAATGGCATTCGCTTGAAGGCGAAGGTGCCATAAGGGCAAGTGAAGGTGGTCTTCTCTTGATCTTCGGGGCATATGACAATTTGATTGTACCCCAAGTAGCCATCCAGAAAACAATAATATTCATGCCCTACTAGTCTGTCGAGCATTTGATCGATGAATGGAAGTGGGAAGTGATCTTTTCGGGTGGCTTTGTTGAGTTTCCGATAGTCAATGCATACCCTCCATCCTGTGATGGTTCGAGTAGGAATAAATTCGTTCTTCTCATTCTCTACAACGGTCATTCCCCCCTTCTTAGGTACACACTGCACTTGGCTGACCCAATTGCTGTCAGAAATTGGAAAGATAATACCCGCGTCAAGCAATTTTATTACCTCATTCTTCACCACTTCGTTCATTATTGGATTCAATCTTCGCTGCTACTCTATACTGGGGCGGTGTCCTTCCTCTAAAAATATTTTGTGCATGCAAAACGATGGACTGATTTCCTTGATATCTACGTTGGTCCACCCAATTGCCTTTTTGTATTCTCGCAGGACCCGTAGTAATTTTTCCTCTTGCGTGCTAGTCAGGCTGGATGATATGATCACTGGCAATATCTCAGATTGACCCAAATATGCATAGCGCAGATGCGCTGGGAGTGGCTTGAGTTTAAGCCTTGGTGCTTCCTCAATAGATGGCCTGGGAAGGGTCAGAGTAACAGGCCTTTCCAATTCTTCAAATTTTTTGAACCCCTGAATGTAGTTGCAAGATAGGTCCAGTAACTGCTCGATGTCTCTTATTATGTCATCTTCAACAGCTTCCATCTCCCCAATCAATAAACATTCAACTGGATCAGCTGGGCTCAAGTATGGTACTAAAGATGTAGAGACATTCTCCACCACTGAAATCATGGATAACTCTTCGTAATGTGTTGGCAGTCGTAGTGCTTTATAGACATTAAACACTTCTTCTTGGTCCCCTACCCGCATAGTCATTTTTCCTTCACAAACATCTATGATGGCGCGGCCGGTAGCTAAGAAGGGACGCCCCAAAATAAATGGGACGTCTTGATCTGGCTCGTAGTCCAAAATGATGAAGTCCGCAGGAAATATAAGCGAGCCCACTTGGACTAGGACGTCCTCAATCACGCCCTCCGGATGGGCCAAAGAACGATCTGCCAACTGTAATATAACCGTGGTTGAGCGTGGGTCACCCAACCCCAACTGTCGGAACACTGAAAGTGGCATCAAATTTATGCTTGCTCCGAGGTCGCATAATGCTCTTCCCACGGCATGTTTTCCAATTGAGATCTGAATAGTGAAGCTGCCCGGATCCTTTAATTTTTGTGGTAGTTTCGCTTGAATTCTCGAACTGCACTCTTCAGTAAGTGCCACCGTTTCAAACTCAGTCAATCTTCTTTTGTTGGCCACAATATCCTTGATGTATTTTGCGTATTTAGGCATCTCTTGCAAAATGTCCACCAATGGAATGTTGATTTGTACCTGTTTTAGAATCTCAAGGAATTTTTTGTAGGCCTCATTGTCTCTCAACTTTTGTAATCTTTATGGAAAGGGAGGTGGTGGCCTTGCAACCAATTGTGGGGGTTGCTTAGCTCCTGCCTCTTCGACTGATTTCTCAACTTCGTTGGACCTTTCTGCAGTTACCTCAATGGTGATTGGTTTGTCGTTGAAGGTCACCTGCTTCTTCTTTTTCGATTCGACCTTTTCTAGCTGTCTCCCGTTCCTCAATGAAACTGCATTCAGTGCTGCCCGTGGATTAGCTTCAGTGTCGCTAGGTAGTGCCCCAGCAAGTCGAGTGTTTTGAGCCCCGGCCAGCTGTCCCAACTGGCGCTCCAGATTCCTCACTGTAGTAGTGAGGGTTTGATATTCAGTTCTGAATTGCTTGTTGTCCTGCACAAGCTGCTTCAGGAACTCATTCGTGTTATCATTAGATTGAGGAGGTTGCCTCTGTGGTGGGTTATAATTCCCCTGTGGTCTGCCTGTATTCTGTTGCTGCTGATTGCCACCCCATGAAAAGTTGGGATGGTTCCTCCAGTTTGGATTGTAGGAATTCCCATAATGTGAATTTTGATTTACGGGTCCCCTGTTCTGTTGTCCCACATAATATATGGATTCCGGATTGGTGGGGCACATATCACTTGTGTGGTTGTCACCACACATCTCACAGCATAATGACATTTGTTGGACCTGCTGTCTGGGTTGGACCTGCTGCATAGTCATTCGGTTCATCTGATTTGCCAATATAGCCATTTCTGCTCTCATTGCTGCCAAGTCATCCAATTCTATCAACCCAGCTCCCTTCTGTTTAATGGCTCCGCGCGAGTCACCATCACCTTGCCAATTATGATCGTTGGCCGTGAAATTGTTCGGTAGAAGTTGGATTTCACTGTATGGCTTGGCCATGCAACTGCCCCCGCACGCTGAATCAAGATTCATCTTCGAAGCTTCATCTAGACCATCAACAAACGTGTGTCCAAGTACCTCATCTGTCTGGCAATGGTGTGGCCAGTCCCTTAGCAGCTTCTTATATCTCTCCCATGCCTGTCGAAGGGTTTCTCCTTCCTGTTGTTCAAAACCCAAAATTTGACTTCTCAATGACTTGGTTTTCTTGGTTGGAAAGAATTTGATCAGAAATTTTCTGGCCAGGTCATCCCATGTATAAATACTGTTTGCAGGCTCCTTTTGCAACCACTCTTTTGCTTCCCCCAATAGAGAAAAGGAAAACAACGTCAACCTCACATAATCCTTAGACACATTTGGGTAATTGTAAGTGTCTGTGATCTCCAAAAAGTTCTGAATGTGTCTCTGTGGGTCTTCGTGCGACAGTCCCACATACTGCCCCGTAGACTGGATTAGCTGCACCATGTATTGTTTCAACTCAAAATGCCCTGTGATTTCTGGCTTGACAATCGCCTGAGTCATATTGACAAGATTGGTCTTGCAGCTTCAATTACTGCTCTCTCTGCGTTTCCTGCCATCTCGATAGGCTGTGGTTTAACAACAATGTCCAACTCTTGGTTAATTCTGGTCCTGGCTTCTACTTCCCTCCTTACTATGTGTAATGTTTGCTCAATTTCTGGATCAAAGGGAAGAAGGTTGTTTGCACTTCTACTTCTCCGCATTCAATAGTAAAGCCTGTATCAAAGCAAACAACGTAAGCCGATTAATGAAACTTGAATAAATAACAAATATAAGCTGAAGTTGGTAAAGTAGCAGATTTTTAAGTCCCCGGCAACGGCGGCAAAAACTTGTTGCTCGCTAACGCACACGCAAGTATACGTGGTCGGCAAGTAATATAGGATTATGAGTCCGGATTATCGTACCCAAGGGACTTAAGTTAACTACTTTATAACAACTAATATAGTTATTTAACAAGCAAGGATCAAGTTTAATAGATGGTTTATTCTAAATTGTATTTCTAATTTATATCTAAAAATTGCAACGAACAAGTATGTGTTTTGTAATCAATAAAACAAAGATTCCAGGGTTATGATTATGTTTCCAATTCTATTGCGTTCTAATTGACTTCTCGTTCATATAATTCATGTAAGATTGCTAATTGATCGATAATTATACTCATAGCCTTCTTCCGAAGTACTCTTCGCCTATTCCTAACAAGATTAACACCTATATTCCTATGGAATTAATCTAACAAGAATGCAATAAGAACACGATATTCATTAAGCATGGTGATTAAGTATATGCCTATCCTAACCACGAATCCGCCCCTTTAAAAAGGTTAAGAACATGCTTTCTTCAATTCTTATTCTAATCTAAACATAGTTTTCCCAAACATAGCATAGATAATTGATAGAACTTAATTGATGGCCAAAACAATTAAGCAATTAGGCATAGAATTGAAGAAACAATTATATTAACATGAACTATTAAAACAAAATCATCAAGTTAGAAACCCAATATTCATGGCTAATCACAACCCCAGAACAAGGGGTGATTAGCCACTCATGTTCAACAAAATCAAAAGACAAAGTATTGAAAAACTAATAGAAATACTAGACAGAATTGATGAACTGAGGATCGATTGCGTTGTTGATGTTCCTTAGCTTCCTTAGCCTTCAAAATCACGTTCTTCCTTTCCAAGATGGGTTTAGGGGTATTTACATAGGAGTTGGGAAGGTTTGGGGTCGAATTGGGGGTCTCCTAGACGGATTAGGATAGTCTCCCGCAGTCGGCGCCCTGGCTGGCGCCAGGCGCCCCTCAGGGGACTGCGTCCAGTAGCTTCTTCAGCCTTACTGCCTCCAGCGCCACAGGTGGCGCCAGGCGCTGCTTGTGGCGCCCAATCTCCCTTGGTCCGATTTCTTTTCGTTTTGGCTCGTTTCTTCCCCGTTTTCGCCCCCGATTGCTTTCGACTCATTCCTACACATAAAAACACATTACATTAACATGAATCGACGCAATTAACATCCCAAATTCACAAAACAAGAGCTAAATATGAGATAATTTACATAGCATTTTATATCTTTTCTACCAATTATCAATATTCGTATGAGTTGGTTAACGATTTTATATTTGTGGTTGGATCACGACGATGTCCAGACCATCTTACTTGCATGTCGGCTAATCCACCCGTACTCCTCTTATTAGCAGAGGTGCGACGTAACTTTTTCCACTTGGATGCCAGAATACTACGCATATAAACCAGATACTTGATATAGTCATCCCCGTTAAAAGCAGCAACTTGAGGCATCAAATCCTTAATTGTATGACAACAATTGAAATCATGCCAACATTTTCAGGTAAAAATCTTCTGAAGTAAAATGTGGACATAGGCACTGAGTGCAGGGGCGAACGTAGTGTTCAAACGACGGGTTCAATTGAATCAATAATTTTTGATGCAGAATAAAAAGTTATATATATAAATTCATTAAAATTGCAAAAATAGGAGATATGAACTCATAACTTTAAAACTATAATTGGTTTAATGCTAAAAACTAGGGTGGTCAAATTTGGCTCAATCCAAATGACTCGCCTACCAGCCCAAGGTTGGGCTGGTTATTGGCCCGCTTATTTAATGAACTTAACTCATCTTGACCCAATCCATCTCAACCCATTTAAAGTCGGGCTAATTTTTAGCCCAAATTGATCCATGAGTAACTTTGTCAAAATATCTTTAAAATATTTTTTTTATTTGATATGTTGTATATAACCATAACAAAAGAAAAGAAGCCTTATTTGGTAACTATACACTTTATAAGAATACAATACATATTAATTAAACTTAATAAGAGTTTGACGGGTTGGATTATACCCGAATTTTAGCCTATCTTGAACTAACACATCTTAACCCAAATAATTTATTATTGACTCAACTCATTTTGACCCGTCTAAAATCGATCCAACTCGCCCATTTGACACCCCTATTAAATACCTTAAAAGTTGAACTCATAAATTTTAAATTCTGAATATGCCTGTAGTGAGTAGCCTCTAGTGTGGCCTCCACCCACCGCACATACATATTTGCACCGAACATATATAGCTGACCAAAGGGACTCGCTCCCTATTTTGTAGCTTACTCATTTTCGAAGTTCGACCTCGAGATCGTGATTGAAACTGAGACTTCTGATCATTATATTTAGATTTTGTTGACGATATAAAGTTAGATGGTGACACATAAAGAATGGACTATAGATGGCTGGTTTCACTAAAGGAAGGCATATAGATTATAGGGTAGGCAATGGGTTATTTTTAACAAAAGGATCCCCAGAAATGTGGCTTTAACAAAGTTAACGATACATTTTTCTACTTTGGCAGATTTACACGTTAGTAAACATGTGCTACTATTTTCTAGATAAGTAATTATTAAGTCCTCGTATTCTTTGTTTCTTTGGAGCTAAAAAGAGAAGAAAACGAGATATCACTTGCTACGAATATTTCCTTAAGGTATTTATTATTGGGATACTACCAGCTATGTCCATTTATACGTAGCTCATTACAAAAATTAGTCAATTAATAAAATATTACTAATATTAACCCATTAGCTATTTGTAGTCAAAAAGGTCAAACTTTTGCTTTCTTTTACGTGAGTGTTAATAAAATAAATTGGGTACTGTTTGCCCCAAAAATTGGAAACAAATCAATTGAATTTTGAGCGTGGGAAACGATAAGTAAGTGACGAATTCGATTGCAAACAAGTATACGATAAGAGAGAAAGGATATAATACTTGAGAGAGAGATTACAATTGCAAAACTAGGTAATCAATATATTGCCTTTTGTTTCTTGTTTTCAGCTCCAAAAAACGTGTCCCCCAACCCAGTGCATTAATACATATATATAGGAAAAAATCTCCCCCCCCCCCCGGTTGCCCACGTGGTGTCTCTTTCAATCATTTCAGTGTCCTTGTATAGTTGGTAGAACTCATACACGTTTGGTGAAGGTTCTGCAGATTTGGTGGATGTACTGCAGGTTAGGTGAGGACCCCACGTGCCATGAACAGCTCTGAGCAGTGTCGCTGACCTTTGATCACCGGTTGGCAGCGAACGCAACGGGCATATCGATGGGGTCAAACTCGGGATGGCCTATCGATCGCCATATCGAATCTGGCCTTGACTCTGTCCCGACTTCGATGCTCGGTCAATGGTTCGAGCATCGATCATCCGGTTTTTGGTATCGACATCACACATCGGTCCGAACATCGGTCAAATGATTCGACCTCGATATAGGATATCAGTCCGATCACCGATCATATGGTTCCGATTGCCGGTCTGGT
>MCJB01016448.1:0-83344 GCA_002018475.1 Nicotiana obtusifolia
TATACTTCCCTAATGAAACCAGAGAATTTATATACATAGTTGAAACAGATTCAAGTAGCCATAGCTATGGAGGAGTACTTAAATATAGATATATGAATGAAAAAATAGAACACCATTGTAGATATTACTCAGGATCATATACTGAACCACAATTAAAATGGAAAATAAATAGAAAAGAATTATTTGCTTTATATAAATGTTTATTAGCCTTTGAACCATATATTGTGTATAGCAAATTTATTGTAAGAACAGATAATACTCAAGTTAAGTGGTGGCTAACCAGAAAAGTACTAGACTCAGTTACGACAAAGGAAATACGGAGACTGGTATTAAATATTCAGAATTTTACATTTACAATAGAAGTGATCAAAACTGATAAGAATGTTATTGCAGATTACATATCAAGACAAAAGTACTCAGACAGATAATTTACCAGAAAATGGAGATCTATATACAATCCTTTCCAAGTTGTCTATACAAATAGATGGCATGGGAAAGAGGTTACAAAATCTAGAAGAAGCTAGTAGTCAGCAACATGACTATAAACATGCGGAACTATACAAAATAACTAGCAGTCAGCAGCATGACTCAAAACATGCGGATCTAGAAGGAGACGTTGGGAAACTACAAAAAACCCATAACAGTGTTTGTATTGATGCAGGAACTACAACAAGCAGCAGCACATCTACACCGTAATTACCTGCAAAACCAAAAAATAAAAACCTTAACAAACTATTTGAAAAGCCATATACTACAATACCGAAAAACCCAGTTACTGTCACGACCCAAAATCCCAACCTGGTCGTGATGGCGCCTCTCATGAAGACAAGGCCAGCCGATTTCACTAAACTTTGCTCAATCAGTTAGATAACAAGAAAATAATATAAATATGGTTTGATAATAGTTAATTGCGGAAAATATTGCAAACCATCCCGACTACATCCCTCAGATCGGGGTGTCACAAAGTCATGAGCCACTAAAGAAAACCTAATAATAAAATAACTATTACAATATTTTTGGCACAATTGTTGAAGAAAGTGAAAGCGACAAAATAAAGAAGATACGGGGCTGCGGACGCCAACAGCTACCTCGTATCCTCCGAATCACCGCCCTGGCAGTAGTAGTCAATGCCTCAAAGCGGAACCGTTAACGCCTGAATCTGCACACATGGTGCAGGGAGTAATGTGAGTACTTCCAACTCAGTGAGTAATAAGTATAAATAATGACTGAAAGTAGAAAACACATAATGCACAAGGCAATCCATAATGAAGTAATGAAACATCAGTGTAAATTCAAGTAGAAACTTCTTTCAACGGGGAAAACATGTACATCTTTCAAGTAAATAACGGGAAGTAACAGAAAACACTTTAAAACTGCCCCTCGGGCTCAATACCATTTTAAAACAGTAAAATCTTTCAAACTCCGGTTACCAGTTGTCATTGTTACCAACTGTAACCTACAGTTGTCATTGTTACCAACTGTATTAGCTACCCATCTCCGGTTATCAGTTGTCATTGTTACCAACTGTAACCTACAGTTGTCATTGTTACCAACTGTAATTATCATAATGGGTAGGCTGCACTCACTGTGGGTGGTTCAGACTTCCGGAAGGGGCTTCTTACGGCCCAAGCGCTATATCATATCTCGTGGCGGCGTGCCGCCCGATCCCATTTACATCATATCCGTGGCGGCGTGCCACCCGATCCATTTCAAAATCATTCGAGAACATCATTTAGTTTTCAAAATCGAGTTCAAATAATGATTCAAAACATTAACAAATACCCCTGAAGGGTTTACATAACCGGTGTGAAGCCCAAATATGACTAGAAGCCCAACTCATTATATTATAAAATCAGTTCCAATCAAATAGGTAGCAAAATCATCAATCGGGATGGACCAAGTCACTATCCCCAGTAGTAAACGACCCCACGCTCATCATCGAGCGTGTGCCTTACTTCAATATAGCACTACGATGTGCAAATCCGGGGTTTCAAACCCTCAGAGCATCATTTACAAGCATTACTCACCTCAAACCGGCTAAATCTTTAGCATGCGACGCCTTTGCCCTTTGAATTGGCCTCCACGTGCGTCGAATCTATTCATAAACAATTCATTACGTTCAATACCCACAATGGAAATCAATTTCCATTGAAATTTACAACTCTACGGGCAAAATCCCGAAATTAAACTCAAAATTGATAATGGGGCCCATTTCTAGAAATCATTCGAAATTCATAAAATGTAATTACCCATTACAATACGAGTCCATGCATATCAAGTTTGTCAAATTCCGACATCGGATTGACCTTAAACCCCCAATTTCGTATTTTCAGAAATTCAGAGAAGAACCCTAGGTTCTTCTTTCACAATGTCGTGAATTCATAATGGGATTAAGCATGGAAATCACAATCTAAGAGGGATTTAGGGTAGAGAACACTTACCCGATGTTTCTCTTGAGACTCCCTCTCTATTCGTTCCGAATCTTGCTTTAATCCTCTTCTTAAAGCCCCAAATGTGTCTAAGGTAGTACAACCCCTTTCTTTGCAAGATTAATCATGAAATCTTCTTTGCATGTGAGTTTGGGGTTGATTTATAGTGATTCTTTGTGTTTGAAGATGTTTTTTCTCGTGGGTATTGAGTTATGTATCTCAGAAGTGCACAAAGGGACCCTAGGTCCTATTTATAGTGGGTTAAAAGTCGGGCAAAAGTACCCTTACCAGATCAATTTCGCGGCCAAGAAGGGGAATTTGCGGTTCGCTTTTCACACATGCGAACCGCTTTTCCCATCGCGAATTGGACAAAAAGGTTGCCCAAGTTTCTGCCTCATTTCGCGATGCCCAGGTCAGATTCGCGATTCGCTTTTCAAGAAAGCGAATCGCTTTCTAGTCGCGGAATTGGCCCTCATGTTTCTGCCCGTGTTCGCGACCCCTATGTCGAATTCGCGGTTCGCTTTTTCAACATGCGAACCGCTTTTTGGTCGCGAATCTTACCTGTCAACTGATCTCTATCTCGTTTACGGAATTAAGCCTAACTTTTTCATACGGAGTCTGATTTGGACGATTCTTTTTGCTATGACTCCGTAGTTTTGATACGGAGCTAATGCCTCAAACAAAATCGAATTTGGAGTTCGTTTGCTAAATTTTATATTAATTATGCCTGATGGTATGATGTTAACGCTTTCTGAAGCGACGAACTAAGTCCCGTCAACCACTCAAAATTCATCCGAGATCCCCGGGACTTTATCTGAACATGAACACATCTTCAATAATCTTTCTTAAACTTGTTCCAACCATTGGAACGCTAAAATCAACATCATATGATCAAATTTGCATTTGATTCAAGCCTACGAACTCCGAAGATTTCTAAGTCGTTCGTTTGATCCGAACCTGACCAAACCATGTCCGAATGGTCTGAAATTTTGCACACAAGCCTTAAATTGCATAATGAAGCTACAGCAACTTTCGGAATTCCATTCTGACTTCCGGATCAAAATTTCACCTATCGACCGGAAATTCGAACTTTGCCAATTCAAGCCTAGTTTTGTTCGGGGTCTCCAAAACATATTCCGGTCACTCTCCTAAGTCATAAATCCTATCCCGAAGCTAACCGAGTTGTTGGAATTCATATCCGAACCTTCTAACTCATAAGTCAATCTACGATTGACTTTTGCGACTTAAGCTTTCTTAAAAAGAGACCATGTGTCTCATTTCTTACCGATTTACTTCGAGTACAACTTACTCGACTTAATTTCACGTAATATAATTAATGAAATAAAATGGGGTATAAAATGGGTCATCACATTCTCCCCCTCTTAAATGAACGTTCGTCCTCGATCGAGTCAAGAAGCATACCTGAAATTTCAAAGAGGTGTGGATATCTGCTCCGCATCTCTTGCTCGGTTTCCCAAGTAGCTTCTTCTACGGACCGACCTCTCCACTGAACTTTCACTGAAGCTATTTCTTTGGACCTCAGCTTCCGAACCTGACGATCCAGAATCGCCACCGGCTCCAACTCATAGGTCAAGCCATCATCCAATTGAATCGTGTTGAAGTCCAGAATATGAGATGGGTCCCCAATGTACTTTCTGAGCATAGAAACATGAAATACCGGATGTACACTCGACAGATTGGGTGGCAAGGCAAGCTCATATGCCACCTCCCCCACTCGTCGAATTACTTCAAACGGTCCAATAAACCGAGGACTCAATTTACCCTTCTTTCCGAACCTCATAACACCTTTCATGGGTGAGACTTTCAGCATAACTTTCTCACAAACCATGTAAGACACATCCCGAACCTTTCTGTCGGCATAACTCTTTTGCCTCCACTGTGCTGTACGAAGCCTCTCCTGAATTATCTTCACCTTTTCTATCGCATCCTGAACCAGGTCAGTCCCCAATAGTCTACCTTCGCCGGGCTCGAACCAACCAACCGGAGATCTACACCGTCTCCCATACAGAGCCTCATACGGAGCCATCTGAATACTTGACTGATAGCTGTTATTATAAGCGAACTATGCAAGTGGCAGAAATTCATCCCATGAACCTCTGAAGTCGATAGCACAAGCACGCAACATGTCCTCCAGGATTTGAATGGTACGTTCGGACTGCCCATCCATCTAAGGATGAAAGGCTGAACTCAATTCCACCTGAGTACCCAACTCCCTTTGCACGGCCTTCCAAAATTGTGAGGTGAACTGAGTACCTCTATCAGAAATGATCGAAACGGGAATGCCATGCAGCCGAATAATTTCTCGGATATTAATCCTTGCCAACCGTTCTGAAGAATAGGTAGTACACACAGGAATAAAGTGTGCGGACTTGGTCAGTCGATCCACAATCACCCAAACAGCATCGAACTTCTTCAAAGTCCGTGGGAGTCCGACCACAAAGTCCATAGTGATCCGCTCCCATTTCCACTCGGGAATAGCTATCTGCTGAAGTAAACCGCCCGGTCTCTGATGTTCATATTTCACTTGTTGACAGTTGAGACACCAGGATACATATCCCACAATGTCCTTTTTCATCCTTCTCCCCCAGTAATGTTGTTTCAGATCCTGGTACATCTTTGCGGCACCCGGATGAATAGAATACCACGAGCTATGGGCCTCCTCCAGAATCAACTCCCGAAGATTATCCACATTGGGTACGCAAATTCGACCTTGCATCCTTAACACCCCATCATCGCCGATGGTCATATTTTTTAGCATCATTATGCTGGACTCCGTCCTTAAGAACAAGCAAATGGGGATCGTCATACTGACGCTCTCTGATGCGATCGTATAACGAAGACCGAGAAACCACGCAAGCCAACACCCGGTTAGATTCCGAGATGTCTAATCTCACCAGCCTATTAGCCAAGGTCTGGACATCGACTGCGAGAGGTCTCTCTCCAACTGGAATGTATGCCAAACTCCCCATACTCGCTGCCTTTCGGCTTAAAGCATCGGCCACCACATTGGCCTTTCCCGGATGGTATAGTATAGTAATATCGTAATCTTTGAGCAATTCCAACCATCTCCGCTGCCTCGGATTAAGATCTTTTTGCTTAAAAAAGTGTTGAAGGCTACGATGATCAGTGAACACTTCACAAGATACACCGTACAAGTAGTGCCTCCAAATCTTTAAAGCATAAACTATGGCAGCAAGTTCCAAATCATGCACGGGGTAGTTCTTCTCATGAGGCTTCAACTGACGGGAAGCATAAGCAATAACTCTAGCCTCCTGCATTAGTACACAACCTATACCAATTCTCGAGGCATCACAATATATGGTATACGCACCGGAAGCTGACGGTAGAACCAATACTGGAGCTGTGGTCAACGCTGTCTTGAGCTTTTGAAAGCTCTCCCCACACTTGTCCGACCATACAAATGGAACACCCTTCTGGGTCAATTTGGTCAAGGACGATGCAATAGATGAGAATCCCTGCACAAACCGGCGGTAATAACCTGCCAATCCAAGGAAGCTACGGATCTCTGTGACCGAGGACGGTCTACGCCAACTCTGGACCGCCTCTATTTTCTTTGGATCAACCTGTATACCCTCGCTGGACACCACGTTACCCAGGAAAGCCACTGAATTGAGCCAAAACTCACACTTGGAGAATTTTGCATAAAGCTTCTCCTCCCTCAATCTCTGCAATACAACTCGCAGATGTTCTGCGTGCTCTTCCTGGCTACGTGAGTACACCTGAATATCATCAATAAATACCACCACGAACGAATCCAGATAAGGCCGAAATACATTGTTCATTAACTGCATGAATGCCGCTGGGGCATTAGTTAGCCCGAAAGACATTACGAGAAACTCATAGTGGCCATATCTGGTCCGGAAAGCAGTCTTAAGAATATCTGCATCCCTGATCTTTAACTGGTGATATCCTGAACGGAGATCAATCTTAGAGAACACTCGTGCTCCCTAAAGTTGGTCAAATAAATCATCGATGCGAGGCAAAGGATATTTGTTCTTGATCGTTGCCTTATTCAGTTGCCTATAATCGATGCACATTCTCATTGTGCCATCCTTCTTTTTCACAAATAGAACCGGTGCACCCCAAGGTGACACACTAGGGCGAATGAACCCTTTATCTAGGAGTTCCTGAAGTTGCTCCTTTAATTCTTTCAACTCTGCTGGTGCCACACGATATGGTGGAATAGAGATGGGCTGAGTGCTCGGCACCAGATCAATACCGAAATCAATATCCCTGTCCGGTGGCATGCCCGGCAGATCTGCAGGAAATACATCGGGAAAATCCCGCACAACTGGAACAGAATCGATGCTTGGAGTCTCAGCTCCAACATCCCTTACAAACGCTAGGTATGCAAGGCAACCCTTCCCAACCATTTGTTGGGCTTTCAAATATGATATCACCCTGCCAGGAATATAATCAGTCACGCCACGCCACTCGATCCGCGGCACACCCCGCATAGCCAAAGTAATTGTCTTAGCATGACAGTCTAGAATAGCACGACATGGAGATAACCAATCCATGCCCAAAATGACATCAAAGTCTACCATGCTTAATAGCAATAGATCAACTCGGGTCTCCAGACCCCCAATAGTTACTACACACGACCGATACACACGGTCCACAACAACAGTGTCACCCACCGGGGTAGACACATGAACAGGTAGAGCAAGAAGCTCACGGGGCGTACCCAAATAATGAGCGAAGTATGCAGACACATAAGAATAAGTGGAACCGAGATCAAACAATACAGAGGCATCTCTGTGGCAGACTGAAACAACACCTGTAATAACGGCATTAGAAGCACTGGCATCTGTCCTGCCTGGAATAGCATAGAATCGAGCCTGGCCACCGCCTGCTCGACCTCCCCCTCTAGGGCGACCTCTACCTACTTGACCACCGCCCCTAGCTGGCTGAGCGGGTGATAAAGTAACTGGAGCAGAAGTAGAGGGTTGACCCCTCTGTTGGAACGATCTAGCTCCCTGATGAGGACATTTCCTCCACATGTGGCCCATCTCGCCACACTCAAAACAGATCACCGGTGCTCTAGCAGAGGCACTCGGTCTAGAAGGACCCTGTGCTGACGGAGAATGAGCTGGGAGGGCGCTAAGTGTTGACTGGCCCTGCTGCAACCCATGATAACCACGAACTGCAGATGCCCCTTTATACCTTGGGGCTTACTGACTGAGCAGGCCTGAATGAACGGCCTCTACCTTGCTGAAACTGACCTCTCGAAGGAGTACCACTGAAATTGCTCGGTCCTCGAGGCCTCTTAGCCTCCCTCTCATCTCGCTCTTGACGGCGAACCATCTCAATTTCGCGAGCTATATCGACCACTTCCTCGAAACTAGCACCCAATACTCTCTCCCTGGTCATAAGAATACGAAGATGGTAGTTAAGGCCATCCACAAACCTCCTGATCCTTTCACGATCAGTCGGAACCATCAAGGCAGCATGTCGAGCCAACTCAGAAAATCTTGACTCATACTGCGATACAGTCATATCCCCCTGGCGCAGCCATTCAAACTGTCTACGCAACTCCTCTCTACGGGACTGCGGCACATACTTCTCCAAGAAAAGAGTGGAGAACTGTTGCCAAGTAAGAGGCGCTGCATCAACCGCCCTACGCCTCACATACGCTTCCCACCAATTAAAGGCGGCTCCCGTGAATTGAAATGTGGTAAATGCCACACCACTAGACTCAAGAATTCCGGCTGTCCGGAGCATTCGCTGACACTTATCAAGAAAACCTTGGGCATCCCCACCCTCAGCACCACTGAATGACGGAGGCTGGACTCTACCAAACCTCTCAAGACGACGTTGCTCATCGTCTGGCATGACTGGTACTACGTGCTCTTGAGCTGGTGCAACCGGCTGGGCTGGAGGTGCCCCCGGCATCTGAAGTCCCTGCACTACCTGCTCAGGTGTACGGGCAACTGGAGTCTGATTGCCCCCCCCGGCCTGAGAAGTAGTTGCAGCTGTAGTGGCTAAAACCGACTGAGCTAGGCCAGTGCACACGTTTAGAATCTGAGCCAAGGTCTCCTGAAGACCTGGAATAGCTGCAGGCACAGCTGGTGCCTGAGCTGGGGCTGGGGGCAGCTGGTGGATCAACAGATGCTGCCCTCGCCGCTCTGCCTCTACCACGACCACGACCGTGTCTACGGTCTATAATGAACTCAGTGAGTGGTACTGGTGGTCGTCTCACTCGTCCAGTAGTTCGTGGTCTCACCATCTGTGAGAGAACAGGATAGCAGAAGTATTAGTTCTCGGATCAACAAGTTCGCACGACAAGAATTTCAAGATTATGGAATTTTCCTAAAAAGGTTCTGCAGCCTCTCGAAGATAAGTACAGACGTATCCGTACCGATCCGCAAGACTCTAGTAAACCCGCTTATGACTTGTGAGACCTATGTAACCTAGGCTCTGATACCAACTTTGTCACGACCCAAAATCCCAACCTGGTCGTGATGGCGCCTCTCATGAAGACAAGGCTAGCCGATTTCACTAAACTTTGCTCAATCAGTTAGATAACAAGAAAATAATATAAATATGGTTTGATAATAGTTAATTGCGGAAAATATAGCAAACCATCCCGACTACAGCCCTCAGATCGGGGTGTCACAAAGTCATGAGCCACTAAAGAAAACCTAATAATAAAATAACTATTATAATATTTTTGGCACAATTGTTGAAGAAAGTGAAAGCGACAAAATAAAGGAGATATGGGGCTGCGGACGCCAACAGCTACCTTGTATCCTCCGAATCACCGCCCTGGCAGTAGTAGTCAATGCCTCAAAGCGGAACCGTTAACGCCTGAATCTGCACACATGGTGCAGGGAGTAATGTGAGTACTTCCAACTTAGTGAGTAATAAGTATAAATAATGACTGAAAGTAGAAAACACATAATGCACAAGGCAATCCATAATGAAGTAATGAAACATCGGTGTAAATTCAAGTAGAAACTTCTTTCAACGGGGAAAACATGTACATCTTTCAAGTAAATAACGGGAAGTAACAGAAAACACTTTAAAACCGCCCCTCGGGCTCAATACCATTTTAAAACAGTAAAATCTTTCAAACTCCGGTTACCAGTTGTCATTGTTACCAACTGTAACCTACAGTTGTCATTGTTACCAACTGTATTATCTTTGGTTACCGGTTGTCAACGTTACCAACCGTAACCTACAGTTGTCATTGTTACCAACTGTATTAGCTACCCATCTCCGGTTATCAGTTGTCATTGTTACCAACTGTAACCTACAGTTTTCATTGTTACCAACTGTATTAGCTACCGATCTCCGGTTATCAGTTGTCATTGTTACCAACTGTAACCTACAGTTGTCATTGTTACCAACTGTATTATCATAATGGGTACCCTGCGCTCACTGTGGGTGGTTCAGACTTCCGGAAAGGGCTTCTTACGGCCCAAGCGCTATATCATATCTCGTGGCGGCGTGCCACCCGATCCCATTTACATCATATCCGTGGCGGCGTGCCACCCGATCCATTTCAAAATCATTTGAGAACATCATTTAGTTTTCAAAACCGAGTTCAAATAATGATTCAAAACATTAACAAATACCCCTGAAGGGTTTACATAACCGGCGTGAAGCCCAAATATGATTTCAGTAAACAAAACAGTGATAAATTACCCCTGAAGGGTTCACGTAACCGGCACGAAGCCCAAATATGGCTAGAAGCCCAAATCATTATATCATAAAATCAGTTCCAATCAAATAGGTAGCAAAATCATCAATCGGGATGGACCAAGTCACTATCCCCAGTAGTAAACGACCCCACGCTCATCATCGAGCGTGTGCCTTACTTCAATATAGCACTNACCAGTTGTCATTGTTACTAACTGTAACCTACAGTTGTCATTGTTACCAACTGTCAATCTATCAAACTCCGGTTACCAGTTGCCATTGTTACCAACTGTAACCTACAGTTGTCATTGTTACCAACTGTATTATCTTTGGTTACCGGTTGTCAATGTTACCAACCGTAACCTACAGTTGTCATTGTTACCAACTGTATTAGCTACCCATCTCCGGTTATCAGTTGTCATTGTTACCAACTGTAACCTACAGTTGTCATTGTCACCAACTGTAATTATCATAATGGGTACCCTGCGCTCACTTTGGGTGGTTCAGTCTTCCGGAAGGGGCTTCTTACGGCCCAAGCGCTATATCATATCTCGTGGCGGCGTGCCACCCGATCCCATTTACATCATATCCGTGGCGGCGTGCCACCCGATCCATTTCAAAATCATTTGAGAACATTATTTTGTTTTCAAAACCGAGTTCAAATAATGATTCAAAACATTAACAAATACCCCTGAAGGGTTTACATAACCGGCGTGAAGCCCAAATATGATTTCAGTAAACAAAACAGTGATAAATTACCCCTGAAGGGTTCACGTAACTGGCACGAAGCCCAAATATGGCTAGAAGCACAAAGGGACCCTAGGTCCTATTTATAGTGGGTTAAAAGTCGGGCAAAAGTACCCTTACCAGATCAATTTCGCGGCCAAGAAGGGGAATTCGCGGTTCGCTTTTCACACATGCGAACCGCTTTTCCCATCGCGAATTGGACAAAAAGGTTGCCCAAGTTTCTGCCTCATTTCGCGATGCCCGGGTCAGATTCGCGATTCGCTTTTCAAGAAAGCGAATTGCTTTCTCGTCGCAGAATTGACCCTCATGTTTCTGCCCGTGTTCGCGACCCCCATGTCAAATTCGCGGTTCGCTTTTTCAACATGCAAACCGCCTTTTGGTCGCGATTTCCACCTTAAGCTTCTGCTTCAGTTCGCGATGGCTTGGAGGGTTTCGCGATTCGCTTTTTCAACATGCGAATCGCTTTTTGGGTCGCGAATCTTACTTGTCAACTGATCTCTATCTCGTTCACCGGATTAAGCCTAACTTTTTCATACGGAGTCCGATTTGGACGATTCTTTTGCTATGGCTCCGTAATTTCGATACGGAGCTAATGCCTCAAACAAAACCGAATTTGGAGTTCGTTTGCTAAATTTTATATTAATTACGCCTGATGGTACGATGTTAACGCTTTCTGAAGCGACGAACTAAGTCCCGTCAACCACTCAAAATTCATCCGAGATCCCCGGGACTTTATCTGAACAGGAGCACATCTTCAATAATATTTCTTAAACTTGTTCCAACTATTGGAACGCTAAAATCAACATCATATGATCAAATTTGCATTTGATTCAAGCCTACGGACTCCAAAGATTTCTAAGTCGTTCGTTTGATCCGAACCTGACCAAAACATGTCCGAATGGTCTGAAATTTTGCACACAAGTCTTAAATTGCATAACGAAGCTACAGCAACTTTAGGAATTCCATTCCGACTTCCGGATCAAAATTTCACCTATCGACCGGAAATTCGAACTTTGCCAATTCAAGCCTAGTTTTGTTCGGGGTCTCCAAAACATATTCTGGTCACTCTCCTAAGTCATAAATCCTATCCCGAAGCTAACCGAGTCGTCAGAATTCATATCTGAACCTTCTAACTCATAAATCAATCTACGATTGACTTTTGCGACTTAAGCTTTCTTAAAAAGAGACCATGTGTCTCATTTCTTACCGATTTACTTCGAGTACAACTTACTCGACTTAATTTCACGTAATATAATTAATGAAATAAAATGGGGTATAAAATGGGTCATCACAGTCCCCAAGATTTTCTTTCATATCCCATGATTGTAATGTTAAAATCCATAAGAAATCAAGTTAAAATTTTGGAATTGAGTCAAAATCACATACCCGATTGCTAGATGTGAAAATCCTCTCCAAAAATTACCTATCACCAAGTCTATGGCTCAAAATGTGATAAAATGAGACTAAGTCCTGAAATTTCCATTATATGCCCAACTGCAGAAGTCGCATTTATGACCTTGGGTTCGCAAATGCGACCCACTATTCGCAAAAGTGAACCCTGCAAAAACTTCCCCAAAAGTTGCAAATACGACATAGTCTTTGAAAATGCGAACACGGCAGGCACCGCAAATGCGAGAAAATGATCGCAAATGCGGCCTGCCGAGTTCCCAGCTCCCATCACAAATGCAATCTGAAAATTCGCAATTGCAAACATTTTAGTCCCACCCCACCTTGCAACTACTGTGCTCTCCTCACAAATGCGAAGTCCGTAACTGCGAACAGGATCTCGCATTTGGGAGACCTGAAGCATCATCCCAAAAACCAGCAAAATTGAAACTCATCTAAACACTCTAAAACGCGTCCGAAACTCACCCCTAAGCCTCTGGGGCTCCAAACCAAGTATCAGCACAAGTCTGGAAACATCATACAAACTCGTTCAAAAGCTCAAAACATCAAAGTAACACTCGGATCCACGAATCGGACACCAAAATACATAGAATTCACAATGAAACTCAAGAACTTCAAAAATCACAATCAAGTGTCTCATTCCTACCAAACCAACTCGGGATGGCACGAAACATGGCAGATAAGTTCCAACTGACAAAACAGACCTATTCCAAGTCTCTAAATTAAAATCTAAACCCAGTAGCCCTAAAGTCAACCAATGGTCAAACTTAGGAAATTCTAAACTTCCAAATTGCCAACCTTCGACAAAAGAGCCAAAATAATCTATGGACCTCCGAGTCTAATTCCGGACACACGCCTAAGTCCAAAATCACCAAAACCCATCAAATCACTGTATAAACTTACCATGCACATACACACCGATGATCCCACGCCACCTCAACCCACATAAGCCCGTCAACACCACCTCTATTGGAGATTACTCTTTCAAATTAACCACAAAACCTTAGAGCCAAATTTCAACATCCAAGCCTCCTCCTAAGACCTGGTTCTCACATAAACACATTGTATCAAACCCCAACCAGCTGTAATGAATACATCCAAAAGGTATAACCACCCAACGTGACTCATCACTCATATTCCCGTAGCAATTGCTCCGACCATAATAGTTGTCCATTACCAAACCCGGTACTGGCAAGTAACCTCATATCAGCTAGAACCTTGTTCCAAAGCTTTACAATACTGCCAATAATGTAAGAAACATGAGAAAAATCATACCACTCACCCAACCAACAAGTCATGGAGTTCTCTCGCCTGAGTATAACTAATGCCAAGCTGTAAGCTGATCAACGACATTCTTATCCACACATACCTCATCCAAGTTCGACCGCATTAAATTCTTGGCCCAATGATCTCATATCAACTAGTACAAGCTATCCGGCTGACAAGCCAAGCCAAACACCACCTAGTCACATACGTTGCAATCCTTGCCCAGCAAGCAGCACTCGAATATAACTGAAGATAGAAAGAGACACACGTGAGAGAACTATCCGACATGTCTAACAAGTACGATTCCCATTGGTACCATACTATAAATCTGTCCCATAAGGAAAAAGAAAAACACAGGCAACAACCACAAAGAATGTCATCATAACATAACTCCACCGCGACACATAGCTTGGTCCAAACATACAGATCCACAAGGAACTCGAGGATCCAATCCTCAACTCGGAATCACAAGTAGGATAAACATCCCGCTAATTGAAAACCTTTGACTAACTCCATCATGTAGAATAAAACCACAACATGCAACAGACTCCCCATGCATGTAGAGCACCTCAAACATATGTCGTGGCTAAACCATCCCAAAAATCAGGTCAAAGCCCACCATATTAAGTGCAAGAAAGTCCACCCCAGTCTCAAGACCTCCAATAACGACCAAACAAGGACGACAGACATGGTCTACCACAATACCAACTCTAAATGGTGTAGAGACATAAACACAGGTACTCATGAATCACGAGGCATATCAAAATAGGAAGTAGATTAGATATGAATGAATTGAACTCGAATCAAATTACACTGATGTCTATCTATAACAAACCGAAACCAAACTTGTAATAAGATCATCTGGTGCAGCAGCCTTAGCTCTGCCAGGGAAAGCATAACAATGGGCTTGGCCTCCCCTCTACAATGCCGTCTACCCGCTTGTCCCCCAATATCTATATAGATGTGTAGGTGTAGTACCAACTGGAGCGGAAGCCATAGCATGAGTACTTTGTTGAGGTATACCTGCCCGAAGTATGGGACAATCTCTCACCATGTGCCTGATATCCCCACACTCAAAGCAACCTCTCTGCTGACATGACTGTGGAAGTTGTTCAGTATGAGTGCTCAAGCACCTATCGATAGTTGGAGCACTACATGAAACCTGAAGTGCAGACTGAACTCGACAACGAATACGCCCCAACCTCCTAACGATCTCCAAAATTTGATAAAACAGAGTATTAGTCTCCAACTCCCACACCATCCCATATATGAGACCATAACCGAGTCCCTCAATAAATCTGCGAACTCTCTCTCTAACCATGGAAACCAAAGCAGGTATATGACAAGATAACTCAGGAAATCTCATAGCATACTAGGACACACTCATAGCCCCCTGACGTAACTGCTCAAACTCGGTGCGCAACGCACCCTTGTGGATTAGTCAAACGAACTCCCTCAAAAATAGATCAGTGAGCTGAGCCCAAGTAACTGGCACTATGCTAGCTAGGCTACTCTTCTCATAAGTCTGCCACCATCTATATGCCAGCCCCGTCGGTTGGAATGTAGAAAGGGCAAACCCGCTTAATTCCACTATGCCCATGGTGCATAAAATACGGTGATACTGGTCTAGAAAATCTTATGCATCATCAGACGCTGCACCACTGAAAGTTGGAGGATAATACTTCTTGAACCTTTCAAACCTCTTCTGCTCTTCCTCTGACAGTGCTGGCCTGACCTCAGGCTGAACTGCAATCACGGGCTGTACCGGTATAACACCCAGAGTCTGATCAACATGAGCCTACTGCTCTAGAGTACGAGCGGCGGAAGTCTGAGCTCCTCCCCCAACCCGGTAAGTAGCTAGTGCAACCGTAAAATATCCCGCCTGAGCCAAGGTACCAAGCATGCTAAGGAAATGTGCCAAAGTTTCTCGAAGTCCAAGGGTTGCAATAGGTGCCTCAGGTGCCTGCTCCCCAACTGGAGCTACTGATGGCTCCTCCGTTGCTGCTCTGGCAAGTTCTCTAGTTGTAGGACGTGCCCTTGCTCGGTCTCCACCTAATAGTTCTTTATCCTCTTGAAGATAAGTACAAACCTCTCCGTACCGATCCGCAAGACTCTACTAAATTTGCTCGTGGCTCTTAGAACTTATGAACCTCGCGCTCTGATACCAACTTGCCACGACCCAAAATCCACCTTAAGAATCACGATGTCACCCAGTTTGAAAAACTAGGTAAGCTGATCACTTACAACAGCTAAACCAATAATATATGATTTATGAAGCAGAGTTTAATATAAATGCGAAATAAAGGTGATACAAGTTAATACGGTGATAATCACAAATAATCCCAAGACTAGGTAGTACAAAGTCATGAACTCTAATTGGATACATATAAATAGCTCAAATACAATACTATTCGGTTAGTGAATTGACAATACAAAGTAAGGGAAAAACTCTAAGGCACTGCAACGATCAAAGCAACTCAACCTTGAATCCTAACTATCAAGAAAACTCTCACTGCCTGGATTTTCCATCTCCACACCTAGATCTACATAAAAATATGCAAAAGTGTAGTATGGCTACACCATTATCGGTAACCAGTAAGTATCAAGACTAACCTCGGTGGAGTAGTGATGAGGTCCAAGTCAAGACACTCAGTAATCAAATAACCTAGCAAAATATCAAAAACCAGTTGTTGAAAACCAATTTTTACCCTCCCTTTTAAAATTAATTTATTCATGCCTAACAATTTACAACTAATACTTTAAAAGTATTTTTTATTAATGAATATCTATTTTTAAAATTAATTAAGTATTAAGTTTCAAAATTAATCGCGTAGTACTAATATTATGTAATTGCATATGTATTTACTATTATTAAAATAACTTTTGTATGCACATTGCATAGGTGTTATAATTAACTTGAAAAAATTACTCCTCAATTTCTAGTGAGTTAGATTACTATGTTAATATTTTGAAATTAGCGCTATAATTCGAAATATGCGTTATTTCTAGACAATTAATTAAAATAATTATAATTTTACCAATTTTTTTTTTATTGAAATTGTTAAGTTTATTCAAAATGATCTTAAAAGGGCTAAAAGCTAAAAAGCTACAATTGCAATTTCTCAACTAAATACAAAATGGCTATTAGTTATGGTCTTCGTATATTCCCGGAATTGATTTTCTTAAATGTATAAAGCCTTGATTTCTCAGGGCTATCGATCAAACGACCAAACGGCCCAGATCCCTTCCCTTGACTTTAACTATAGAGATGACCCCCCTTCTCAAAACCCTAAATCATTTCCCTGCTATCCCAGCCCGCCTCTCTCCTTTTCCTCTCTCAATTCTCTCAAACTCCAGACCCATCAATCTCAAAAACCTTGCACTAAATCATGCAAGGTTGCAAATAATGACTCCGAATCGTTCTTCCTGCCTTTTGACTCCGCGAACCTTGCCGATATTCCCCATTTCGTCATGTGAATTTGAAATCTTGAGTCTTCTGACTTAGACGCAACTATGAAACTTCAAATCTTCAAATCCTTTGATGCTACAACAAAATCAAGGGCATGCATGAGTACCTCATGATGTTTATTCGAAACCAGAGGTCAAGTGTAATGACTTATGTATTTTTGTTCTTTGTTCGATGGTCTTCTCGCCTGTAATGCATGTCTTCCACGCAGGTAATCTCTCATTGATCATTCCCCTTTCTTCATTTCTGATTTTACTCTATTGTGCAAGCATCATCTGATAATCATCACTCTCCACTACCTTAGACTGAAATCTGAAACCCTAAGGCATTAAATGGAGCTATAAAAAGGGGTCTTCAATGCTCTCACCCAACAGAAAATATAGAGACGAACACACACTAAGCACGTAAAAAAAAAACTGAGAAAATTAGGGTTTCTAGTCTTAGATTTCTTACTGTTTTCCCTCTCTCGTGTTGTGTTCTATCACTGGCTTAAGCTTAAGGATTCTGGGATTTTTAGCAACAAAAAAAGAGTTTGTTTGGTCTGCTGCCCTCAAAAAGTTTACCATCTCTCTCCTTTTTTTTTTCTTTTGTTCATCTCTTTGAATGATTTAGATATGTCAAGTTAGGTTTTGTAGATTATAATTATTCGATATGTGTTTAACATATTGATATTTATTATTTGTTAATTTTAACGACTTCTTGTGATTAGCTTGTTTTGTTATGAGTCTTTAAACAATAAGTTGATTAAATCATAAATGATACCTCTTGATCTCTGATATTCGACATACAATATGCATATTTATACGCATATCGCCTCGCATTTTACTCATATAGCGTAAGTTTTGTATGTGTAATGCAATGACTTTTTCTAATTCGGGGTGTTTTTATGTGTAAGAGTCGAATGGAAGTGATTTGGAAAATTAGCGTGCAAATTAAAGCAAAAATGGAGGAATTTGAGTAAGTACGAGTTTGGTGTCCAAGTTGGCACTAGGCACCAACCAAAACGCCATTTACAGAGGTCCAAAAAGTTTGCTGTCCAACTTGGTGCCAGGCGCCAAGCAATATGCCAAAGGGAGGGTTTTGTCCTAATTCGGCTGGGACTTGGTGATTTCAACCCTACATGCCCCTAACATGTGTAAAAGGGGTTCTAAGCCTATCTGTGGGGGGTTGAACATTCTTCGGAGGCGAGAACAAGACACAGAACACTCGGGAGCAAGGATTCTCAGTTTTTCTTCATCTTTCTTAGTAGTTTCAATTATTCAAACACTTGTGAATTTGTTATGGTAGTATCATAAGTAGGTAAAACACATAGTTCTGGGGTTGTGATTTAGCCATGAATATTATTGTTTAAAGTTGACTTAACCTTAGTTACAATTCACCAATATATGGTTGTTTCTTCAATTATGTGATTAATTTTTTAATTGTCCGGCCAACAGTTAGGTTCTATTTACTATCTTTGATATGCTTGGGAAAGGCATGTTTCGATTAGAGAAGAATTGAAGAGAGCACGATCTTAACTCTGGGGAGGGGGGCGGATTAGTGGTTAGGATAGGAATATACCTAGTCACCATGCTTAACTAAATATCGTAATCTTAATGCTTTCTCAATAGATTGATTTCATAGGAATATAGGCGTTAATCTATTTTGAATAGGCGAGTAGTACTTCGAGAGAAGGCTAAGAGAGCAATTGTTTGATTAATTATCAACCACGAGTGAATTATGTAAAAGGGAGAGTTAACTAGAACATGATAGGATTGGTGAATCAATCACAACCCTGGAATACTCGTCTCAACTGAATACACAACAACCATTTTGCTGATTGATAATTTAGTTACTAGTTAGAATTATTGTTTAGTATAATCACACTTTTGAACTCTGAGTGACTCGACTAATTAAAAATCTTCGTGAATTTAGTGGGTAGTTAATACATGTCTCGGTGGTTTCGACACTTTACTTATAATTTTATTACTTGTACGAACATGTATACTTGCGTGTGCATTTGGGAGCAACAAGTTTTTGGCGGTATTGCCCGGAACTTGAATATTTACTACTTCCTAGTTTTAGCTATAATTGTTTATATCGTCAAGTCTAATGTTACTTAATTGTTGATCTGCTCTCAGGAACCTTGATTGAATGCGAAGGATCAGAAGCTAGGATAGACTTATAGGCTTTGACACCGAACCTGAGAGAATATTTCACACGAGGTTGAGGGAAGTCTTAATACTCAACTTGGTAGAGGTTCAAGGGGATGCTCAGAGGCTGTCCTCATCACAATCAGACATACGAAGTAATAGCTCACACTTTAATAGAAGGGCTACATCCTGAGACAAAGATTGTGGTAGATGCTGCAGCCGGAGGTCAAGTGTTTAAGAAAAGCTTTGATGAGATATATGCGTTATTGACCAAATTCTCCAAAAGCAATCCTGATTGGCAAGGAGAGATGGGCAGGCACACAGTAAAAAGATCTCCAGGGGTTCTCGAGTTAGATGTCGTCTCTGCATTATCAGCGCAGATTTCCATATTGACCAACCAGATGACCTTGGTTATTAACAAGCAACAAGCCTAGCCAGTGCGACAGGTTCAAATATTTTGTGAAGTATGTGGAGAAGGTCACATGAGCAATTATGCCCAGCAAATCCAGAGTCTGTATATTTTGTGAGTAATGCAAATCGAGGCCAGGAAAATCAATATGGGGACACTTACAATCCTAACTAGAAGAATCACCCAAGCTTCTCTTGGGGTGAAAACCAAGGTGCTCAAAATCAGTACAGGCCACAAGCACCTCAACATCAATATAGACCACCTCGGGCTGAACAACATGCAAACTCGACGAGTCACCTTGAGGAGATGATGGAGAAATTAATGGCTGAACAGCAGGCCCAAGCAGCAGAGATGATGAAGAAATTAATGGCTGACCAGCAGGCCCAAGTAGCAACGATGAGAAATTTAGAGCGACAAATGGGGCAACTTGCTAGTGCTCAAAATACTCGACAAGCTGGGGCTCTTTCCCAGCGATACCGCGCCTAATCTTAAAGCTCAAGTCAATGGGGTTACCTTGAGAAATGGAAGAGTATTAGATCAAGTTCGAAAGAAAAATAAGTATACGGCTAGTCATGAAGGAGAATTTCTTCCTAAGCCAATTAAGAAGAATGGCAAAGAGAACAAAGGACCAGAGCCAGTAATTGTGACAAGGACACCACCTCCGTTTCCACAAAGACTGCAGAAGCAAAAAGATGATGTTAAGTAGAAGAAATTCTTAGATATTTTGAGCCAAGTGCGTGTGAATTTGCCTTTGGTGGAAATTTTGCAGAAGTGCCTAAGTATGCAAGGTATCTAAGAGATATTGTGGCAAACAAGCAAAGACATACAGAGTTTGAAACAATTGCACTTACTGAAGAGTGCAGTGCTAGAGTTCAGAGTAAACTTCCTCCGAAGTTGAAGGATTCTGGGAGTTTCACAATTCCTTTGTCTCTTGGAAAATAAGAAGTTGGTAGAGCCCTGTGTGATTTAGCAGCTAGTATAAATTTAATGCCATCATCTTTGTTCAAGCAACTCGGATTGAGGGTGCTTAGACCTACTATAATCACTTTACAGTTGACAGATAGGTCACTAGTTGTGCCAGAAGGAATTATTGAGGATGTGTTAGTTCGAGTGGGAAAGTTTATTCTTCCTGCTGATTTTATTATTCTTGATTACGAGGTACATGAGGAAGTGCCCATTATTTTGGGGTGACCATTCTTAGCTACTTGTAGAGCGATTATTGATGTGAGGGAAGGGTAGTTGAAGATGAGAGTTGACGATGAGAAAATCACTTTTAATGTGTACAAAGCACTTAAGCTCCCTAAGCATTATGATGACTTGTGCATGATTATTGCGATCGAATTAAAGGGGATAGAGCAGAGTTCTTATGTGAATTGTAGTGATCCAGATGGGACAACTGTGTTAGAGGAGGTGGTGTTGCAAGCTGAGTGTGTAAAGGCAATTGAGAAAAGAGCCGGAGATGAAAGAGGAGATCTTCTGAGAGCGTGCAAAAAGGCTAGACCTAATGGGAGAAAGAAGAAGAGAAAGCCCCAGCTTGAGCAGGGTAGCAGCATCGTGCCACGATATTAAATCAGGCGCTTGTTGGGAGGCAACCCAACCTATTTTTCTTATAGTGTCAAGTTTTGTGTTGTTTTTGTTTTGCAGAGTAAGGGAAGTCTGAATATCCGAAGTTGAAGCAGAGGAACATGTTTGAGCTTAAGTGTGGGGTCGTTCCGACCCTTAATATTAAGGATCATGTGCAAGCTACAGCCGAGAGGTTCTCAGGGAGTATTTATCACCCTAGTTTAATATTTTTCTTTGTGATCATGCATCGAGTACTATGCATAATAAATGTGTGGGGTGGGGAATTACATTATTTGTAGTGTAATTGTATAAACATTATTATTATTTTTCTTTTTGCGTAGAGTAGTAGACAAAATATCAACCAAAAAAAACAAATAAAATAATCAGGAAAAAACTCAAACTTTTCCCGACAATGGATCTTTTTGACAATTTTCTTGAGGGAGTAAAGTCCGATTAAAAATACGAAAAAGATTTTTTAGGATAGTTTAGTAATATCCCTTGGTTATTCTTTGGGCGTCGTTTCTTTCCCAAAGGTGTAGCTCGAATCGAATACTTTATTTTTCTTTTTAGGAGTAGGTTAGGAAGAAAGTAAGTTGCTCTGAGGTACCTATTGACGTGTTTGGTGCTGGCACATTAGGTTAATGGGATGCACTCTGTCTTCCCGTACACATGATTTGAATTGTGATGCCTGAGTAAATTAATTAGCCTACTCTGTGACGCCTTTTCTCAGTTGTTCGACTTGTATGCCACATTGTGCAATGCTTAAAATTTCTCAATTTTATGTGCTTTCTTGACTTGAGAGTTGAACAAAACTGTCTGGATTGAGTCAAGTGCAAGGTGTGTGTAAGGATTTGTGGTATTATGTGCTATTATGTGTAGTCTAGAACTTGCCCTATGTGTTAATCGAAACGAAATCATTAAGTTGTGCTGGTCTAGGAGATGAGGTAGGCGTTTCTTGCTCGATCATAGATGTGCTTGTAACTTACAAATAACTTTCCATTGCTAGCCCTTTAAGCCTATGGACATTTTATTTGGCACTAACATTACAAGAAAAACCCCTATTTTGTTCTTAATTTGAGATTGTTGAACCTTTACCGCCTAAGGCACTTAGGCGCTAAAAGAAGTACGGTGACAGATTGGAGAGTAGCTTTCGAGTGGAACCATGGAAGGACCCTTAAGGTGCACTAAAGCTGTGAAAAATAAAGGTCACTAGCCGATGAACCTTAATATATGGCGGGTGTGTAGAAAAGAAGAAAAAATAATTGCAAGCAGGAAAAAAGATGATAGTTCAAATAATGTAGAAAAACACAAATCTCCTAATCTTACTAATCGTGCTGGGGGGATATAGAAGTGCTTAATTGAAGAAGAGGGTTATGTTGAATATGGTTTGTGGCGAGTGAATTGTTTAGAATAGTTGGTGCTTGATTTTTGAGTGTAGTGTATTAAAGTGCTTAAGAGGGTTAGTGACTATTCCTAATGCATCTCACCCGTCTCGTAGCCTACATTACAACCTTAAAGTCCTAATTGATCCTAGATTTGGCTAGCTTACCTTAGTAGAGATGTACACTACGAGCAAGCTTATGGTACAACCACGGGATGCACATGATTTCTTTGTGAGAGGGAGCGAATTTTTGTTCAAATTATGTGATGTCCTTAATTTATGTTCAAAGTCATACTTGACTGTGTGGACTATTCTATATTCACTCTTTTGGTTGTTGATGAGGGCACATGATCTCATGACGGATTGGTAATTTCTCTTATTGGGTGAGTGTGCAAGTTGGGAGTGCTTAGTGGTAACGAGACGACTCTTGAGGTAGGGTGCTTGTGGATAGGTTGTTTGAATTGGTTGGAATGAACTTTTTGTACATCAGCATGTTTAAAATGGGAAGAATGTGAAAGTCATATGTCATGCTCGATTGCTGGTGTCGATCATAGTCAAGGGTAGAATGTATGATTAAAAATTGAAGTTCTCTTCTCTAGTTGAGATGTGTACGTTGTTGGGTTGTAGTTGAGAGTTCCATTGCTTAAGAACGAGCAAGAGTTTAAGTGTGGGGTGTTGATATTCGACATAAATATGCATATTTATATGCATATCGCCTCGCATTTTACTCATATTGCATGAGTTTTGTATGTGTAATGCAATGATTTGTTCTAATCATGGTGTTTTTATGTATAGGAGTCGAATGGAAGTGATTTGGAAAACCGGCATGCATATTAAAGCAAAAACGGAGGAATTTGAGGAAGTATGAGTTTGGTGTCCAGGTTGGCACTAGGCACCAACCAAAACGCCATTTACAGAAGACCAAAAAGTTTGCTGTCCAAGTTGGTCCCAAGCACCAAGCGATACGCCGAAGGACGGATTTTGTCCTAATTCAGTTGGGACTTGGTGATTTCAACCCTACACGCCCCTAACATGTGTAAAAGTGGTTCTAAGCCTATCTATGGGGGGTTGAACATTCATTGGAGGCGAGAACAAGACACGTAACACTCGGGAGCAAGGATTCTCAATTTTTCTTCATCTTTTTTAGTAGTTTCAATTATTCAAACACTTGTGAATTTGTTTTGATACAATCATGAGTGGCTAAAACACATAGTTCTGGGGTATGATTTAGCCATGAATATTTTTTTTTTAAGTTGACTTAACCTTTGTTACAATTCACCAATATATGGTTGTTTTTTCAGTTATGTGATTAATTGCTTAATTGTCTGGCCAGCTGTTAGGTTTTATTTACTATCTATGATATGCTTGGGAAAGCCATGTTTAGATTAGAGAAGAATTGAAGAGAGCACGATCTTAACTGGGGGAGGAGGGGGGGAGGGATTTGTGGTTACGATAGCAATATACGTAGCCATTGTGCTTAATTAAATATCGTAATCTTAATGCATTCTTAATAGATTGATCTCATAGGAACATAGGTGTTAATATTTTTTGAATAGGAAAGTAGTACTTCGGGAGTAGGCTAGGAGTGCAATTATTCGATTAATTAGGAACCATTAGTAAATTGTATAAAAAGGAGAGTTAACTAGAACACGATAGGAATGGTGAATCGATCACAACCCTAAAATATTTGTCTCTACTGCATACACAACAACCATTTGCTGATTGATAATTTAGTTAATAGTTAGAATTATTATTTAGTGTAATCACACTATTGAACTCAGAGTGATTCGACTGAATAACAATTTTGGTGAATTTAGAGGGTGGTGTCGCGCCCCGTTTTCTCACTAAAGCCGGTTTCGACGTGTGACAACTCTTTTAAAAGGAGGTATTAAAAGAGAAGAGTCGCCACCTAACGATTTTTAATGTCCGTTAGGGCACCTAGTTTCAAATAACGCTGTTTGACTAGTCAACGACACCAAAGATCAGGTAAGGGCTTAAATTACCTCAAAGAGAAGGTGTTAGGCACTCTTCGGGGTCCACAACTGTGTTTCCCGGCCGAACTTTAGACCATGTATATTATACAATTAGGCTAGGTGATCAAATAAATAGAAAGGAAGTTCAGAGGTTGTAGAAACACATGAGAATCGGTACAAGTCTTAATGACTAAAAGGATAGAACTACATTATTCTATATTAAACGGCTAAATATAGATAATAAGTGCATAAATAAAGGGGGGCGGGGGTCCTAAGTTTTTCAGCCTAAAGGATCACCCCGTGCAACATGAATAATACTTCGCAACTCCCTTGAAAAACAGGTTGCTCGTATTGTTCAGGGGGCATAGACTATCATCTCCTGCTACCCGATTACTATGTTGAAGTTGTTTACTTAAATGCGTGTAATTCAATTCTAAGTCGTACCCTATGCGTGCACTACCCGTCCCATGCCTATGGTCCAGGAGGCTTTGGACTTTACTTAGGTTGCTCAAAACTATAAAACTAGGCGACATGCAAAACAGATAGGACTGCGTATAATAAAAAGGCTAAAGTAACCTCCACACATAAGCAGCAAAGCACGCAAACAGATTTCTAGTTAGGCAGTAGACGACATTAAGACGTGTTGGAATCGTTAAGTCCTATAGGGATAATTTCAATGTGATTCTGGATTCCAGTATTATACAGACAGTGCTATAATTTCTGGACTAACGTATAGGCAAATAAGAGCGTTGCAAGTCCTATATACATGATGTCTAATCGTTTGCGTAATAAGGTTGTGAAAACAATCCCATAATTCTGAATTACTAATGCTGATTTATTGATATGCATCTTAGGCAAGTGATAGCACACAAGATTAGTAGCGTTAATAAACATCCTATGGGAAGGATTTCTAACAATTGACAATTGGACTTGCTTTTTAAATACTTTATCCATATAGACACGCTATCTAAATGAAGCAGTACAAAAGCAGCATGAAGAAATTGATTAATTAGTTAACACCCTATAGTCATGGTATCTAGATAAGTAAAGGTATTGCATTGTTTCATCCTATATGCATGTTATCTAATAGTGCATAGAAGTAAACATGTGAAAATGTGAAACACTTAGGTTCTTACAAACATGTTTCTGATATTGTGTCGGCATTAGACAGGTTGAGTAGATGAAGTGTTTGAGTTCCTACAGGCATGATATCTAAGTGCAAGAAGTCAAGTTTGGATCCTATAGGCATGCTCTCTAGCCATTCAAGTCATAACATTGTGTGCATATATTTCCAGAGAATGAAGCGTGATGCTATTAAGATCCTATAGGCATGATGTCTACCCATTCATATGAAAGATAAAGTATCCCAGTTCCCCCTTTTCACTAATCCCCAATTGTTCGTTATTACAAGTTATTACAGGCCTAAGAATGAAATAATACAAACTTGAAGATGACAAAACACAGACCGAAACGAATACAAGCCCACCAAAGCAATTACAGGTCCAATATAAAAGTAACCCAGGAATATCCCAGGCCTTCAATTTCTTACTCTCCGGGCTAATAGCAGGCTCAAACCACAGGCTCACAAGATAACTAGAGTGCACCTGAATCCAGTGCTCAGGTCCAACAACACCCATGGCCCATCTCCAGGCCTAATGAATAACTTACTTACCCACATGGATACTAAATTTAGCTATGCAAGTGACACAATACTTATAGAACAACTTAATCCCTTAGTTCTTAGAGTTGTAGCCATTAACAGCTCTACCCAAGACATATAAACAGGATCATGCTAAATGGAAAGGCACGCAAGACATATATGAGGCAAGCTTGTGCTTTGTAATTCCAGAAACAAAGTTTGATAGTTACAAGATTGACCATCATAAGACAGTAAAATATTTCAGTAAAGCATGATCCAGAAACAACCTAAGGACCTTTAGATGATAGTCTAACAAAATCATGAACAAGAACCAGGTAGAGTACGGTCTTGATATGAAGGTTTCACAATGAAAACCTAATGAGAAGGTGGTTGCAAACAGCACAACAACATGCTAGTGGGCACAATTTGGCACACATACTTCGTTGATCATGAAACTTAACCTGATGGACATTAACTATAGCACAAAGATTCTAAAGAACTCATAATAGGCAAAAGAACATGTCAACAATAGGTTAACAGGATAGGCAAACATCAGGATTCATGTCAGTCGACCACACATGAGAGAGAGAACTACACATTGGTATTTATCCTAGAAGCAATGCTAAAGGGTGCATGATTGCCCAGTCTGGGAACACAATTACCAGAGTTCCAAATCACAGACAAACATGCTTGTCTAGAGATTAAGACAATGCTATAACATGGGAGAGTCAAAGATCAGTTTGCATGAAACAACAGGTTATACATAAAGGATCTAGTAGGAAGAGATTCATTAAAGCAGACTTCGAGCAAGCAACGTCTACAAAAGGTCCCAAAAATCAAAGGCATGAATATGAACTCATAAAAGGCAAAGGACACGACATTGAGGCTAACATGAGCATGACCAATCAGAGAAAACCTAAGAAGGCTAGAAACCATTTCAGTCAAATACATAGAGTGAAAGTATACTACACATGTTGAAGCCTATCAAGTCTAATATTAGAGAACATAGAACTGTAGAACGTCATTGAGACAATATAACTACGGAAAGCATACAACAATACAACACGGGGAGTTCACAAATAGCAAAGAAACTTAGGTCATGCTTGTCCATATAAATTCAAACAGTGTTGGCACGCAGAATACACATACATGAATAAGCAGAGGAGTAATAATTAAGGCTATAATACACATACATGAATAAGAAGAGGAGTAATAATTAAGGCTGTAAAGGTAGAGAATGCTAACCAGTTGCGAAGGTATACGAGAAAAAGAGTGAGTTACTTAGAATCTCAGCGATGACAGCAAAGAAAGATAACAGTGAGAACCCCCAGATCCTAGTGCGTCAGAGTTCACAGGAGCTTCAATGAGCCTCAAGCAGTGTTCGCACTAGGGGGGTTAATAGAGAAGGTTCTGGTGGCCTTGGATTTCAGCCGGCCACAATCAAGAAAGCAGAAACAATATAGTGAGAGAATAACAGTAGTTCTTAAGCGATTCAGGTCTCCCAAAGGGAAATTTGAAAGGGGTTTATACATTATTAAAAATTAACACATAAATAAGGAAATAGAGTCAATCGAACACAAACAAGGAAATAAGAACATGCAAAAATCTATTTAGGATCGGATTAGGAGAAGAACCATCTAAACCCTAGTTTGACTAGGATAAGAAATTGGCCGGAGATCTTAGTGAATAAGAACCTCATAGCCTTGCTATGAATGTATACACACGAATTATCGTCCAAATCTTGGAGAGTAAAGCCGATCTCCTTTGATTCAGAGACTGGTACTTGCCAAAAATGGGCATGTACTAAGTAACACAATATTTACACCAGTAGTAGCGGCATAATCTGGAAAATGTAAGTAAATCATGGTAAGAATCCATGGATAATTTGAATTCAGAGAAGATTTTGGGTGGTGGCTAGGGTTTCTCGAAGAAGAGGAAAGTAGAGGATTTAGGGACGACTAGAGTGTGAGAATGGGATTAGGGTTTAGGGTAAGGTGATATAAGGAAAGGGTAAGATTGTTATGGGCCGTTGATGATCTGAGATCAATGATAATGATTAAAGGGAAGTGGGGCGGGTCGAGTAAACGGGTCCCCGCCGGGTTGGAACAAAAGGGGTCGTTTGGTTTGGGCCTGGGCTGACTGGGGTTGGGTTCATTTGTTTGGACCTTAATTGGTCCGAAAATATGGCATAATTTGGGCCAGATTTTGAGGTAGGGGATTAAGGGGAAATAATTTTGATAAAATAGTTAAATAAAATATAAAAAATGCAATTTATGCAACTTAATACTTTAAAACAATAATTGAAGATTATGAAAAATGTAAAAAATTATTTTGACCTTAAATAAAATAATCTTTACCCAATCTTTATAGAGTGGTCAATGGACATAAATTCAAACTCGAACCTCCATCTATCAAGACCCTAGCGATGAACTTATCTTCGAATTGCACTGTGATGTGCAATGCCCTATTGTGACTCAATCCTTCTGGTGGTAACTCATCTTCGTGGAAAGTGATTTTGTGGCTCTCCAATACCTGTCGACCATGTTAGCCATCTCTTAACTAGTGATGCCGGTGGGTACATAAGCTTCACACAACGCCCTCATCAAAGCATTCATGTGCGCGTCTGAGTTTTGTAACAGTGATAAGATGGATATATGAGCGGGATTTTAGTTCAAGTGGTCAACAATAGAGTATTCCCTGGCTTGTATCTTCCTCTAAAGATCGTCAGTACCGGTCTCAACAATAGGCGGCTTAGGTGCAGCTTTTTTGCTCGTTCCTCCTTAATTCTCAGGTGTGTAAACTCTGTCAGTCCTAGTCATACCTTGTGCGGCACCTGTTTCTTCCATTTTGGCTTTTCGCTTTCTCCTTGCTTCCTACATAATCCCATGGGATAGTATTGAACTCGTAAGATAGTATGGGAGCTACCATTACAGTGAAGGGTGTAGCTACCTCAACATTAAATGGCGCCTAGGTTTGAACCACAATTAGCGTGAGGGTGGCTGGAGATGTTTTAGGAGCGTCTCCCTCTCGAATGAGTCCAATGACTCTTCCTGATCCCATTCCTCATCAATTTCTACCAGGTTCTCTTCCTCACCCCTGTGATCCAGGAGAGGGTTGTTGTGAACAATTGGTGCAACTTCCTTAGCTTGTATAACCTTAGTGTCGATCAGCTTCTAAATCTTGTCTTTCAACGTGCGACATTCCTCAATAGTATGACCCTTCATGCTTGAATGATAAGCACACGTTTCATTGGGGTTGATCCATTGGGAGGGATTTTCCACAACAAAATCAGGGATAGGAGTAACATAACCAGCAACCTTCAATCTCTCATACAATTGGTCTATGGGTTCAGCAATTAGGGTGTATTGTCAAGGAGGTCTGCTGTCAAAATTTGGACGTGGCTTCGGGTAGTTTTGGCAGGCGGGTGGAGGTGAATGATAATATGCAGGTTGAGTATTATAGCTATGGTAGGTGGCAACAGGCTGTTGGTATCTCGGGGATGAGGGTTGATATGTGGGTGGAGGTGTTTGGTATGTGAGGGGAGACTTAGGGCCTTGGGATACCATCGCGGCACCCACTTCTTTCTTCTTCGAAATGCCTACGGATTGCAAAGCTTTATTCGTGGCCTGCAGTTCCTCGAAATTAGTCACCGTCCCATTCTTAATTTCTTCATCTATTCTTCCTTAGCTTGATGATGTCGGAGAACTTGTGATTTTCAATGACCATCAACCTTTCATAATACTGCGGATCTTGAGCTCTAACAAGAACTTGTTCATTTGTTCTTCTTCAAGTATTGGCCTTACCTTTGTAGCCTCTGATCTCCATTTAGTAGCATACTCGTGGAAGGTTGAGGTTTTGATCTCCAACAACTGGCGCATTTTTCGTGTTGAACCTGAACCTATCCATGAAGTTTGATGCCATACTCAGCCAACTAACCTACTTGTTTGGGTTTTGACTGATATACCAAGACAAAGTGTCTCCTGTAAGGTTTTGCATGAACATTTTCATGCAGATTTGTTCATTCTTGCCCATCCTAACAAGCTTGTCGTAGTATGTTCTCAGATGCACCTTCAGATCACCCGTACCATTGAACATTTCGAACTTGGGAGGTTTGTAATCGTCCGATAGTTCCACGTCCAGCTGAATACATAGGTCCTCATAGTTTAGACCTTCAACGCCTTTACCACTTTCAACACTCCGGACTCTACCTATAAGCTTCTTGAGCTCCTCTTCCATGTTTCTAATGAGCATGTCCTTTTATGTCGATTCGAGTATGTATAGGGTTTACTGTAGTGTATGGGGTAAGGTATCCACATATATGGGGTTACTTTGATGAGTTCCCAGAACTTGGGTATATGGATGGTCGCTGGTCGAGTTTTAGGGATCAGGAGTGGGTTTCAGTGCATTTTAAGGAGTGTGATAAGTAGTGGTTTGCGGGTAGTGAGTTGGATGATGGTGGTGTTGTTGAAGGATTGGTAGTGATGGCCGGTGAAGGTTCTGCGGAGGTGCGGGATACTGGTGTGGAGTGGTAGGATTTGGTGATAGGTTCTGGTTTTGTGTGTTTTACGGTGGTGTTTGGTTCTGGGTAGTCGGGTTTTGCTGGTTGATTTCTGGAACATTGAGAGTAAGGGAGAGGTTTTCCAAATTTCGGGCCAGCTCAAGCTCGCCCTGTAGTTCCGGGATTTTCTCCAAACGTAAGACCAACTCATTCTGTCCCGGAGTACTTTGGCCATCTGATGTTTCAACGTTTTCCGCCATAGTCGCATTGTCTTTCCGAATACCACTAAATCATCCATTTTCCCTTTTCCTTTGCCTTTGGGGTCTCTAGGTGGAGGAGGAGGTGGAGGACATCTCGATCTGGTGTGGTATGCTGATGATACCAGTATGCACGAACCAACCTTTGGGAATGGGAATAATCAAAAAAGAAAAGAAAAGCAAAGGTAACCAAGTTAGTAAGGTGAAATAAAAGATTGTTTGCAGTATTTAAACATGTTTAAAAAATGTCATGCAATAATTCGCGTTCTAATTTTGCGGACCTCATTGTGCCTGAGGTAGGCCTAAGCGACACATAGACTTGGAGAAAATTGATGCCAACATTTACTTCATTTCATTAATGCAAAAATGAGTCAAATCAAACTTTTACTAAATCGACAATAATAATAAAATTACTAATGGCATTTAGCCTTATTACTTCGAAATCTAAGTTAGAAAGTAGTAAAGAACATCACCTCTTAGTCTACATGGTCCCTGAAGGGCCTTCTCCATGCTTGGCTCTTTTGACCCCATTAATCAGGTTCCCCAGATCGCGCATATCTGACAGTAAGTAAATTTTTTATTAGATGTCCTCCTTCACCATCATCCATTCCTTGGCAATCCGAGAGTCTCTTTCTCATCTTCCCTTCTAGCTCCATCAATCCTTGTTCCAAGTATTCCAATCTTTCTGTTGACTTAGTGGCAATCTCCTTCCATTCCCTTATCACCTCCATGTTCACTTTGTGTTGTTCTAGATGTTTAGCTTCAGACTCGAACACCCTTTTGCGTAGCCTCTAATACTTAACCTGTGCCCCAGTCACTTCATCTATGATTTTGTCCTGCAGATTGACACCTGGCTTGACGTCCCCCGCTACGTCGTCTTCCAGCCATGATAGATAGTAGAACATGTGACCGGCGTGATGCCTATCTGGCTCGATGGATTCTCTTTCCACAATGATCTTTTGGTTCCACATGTGTTGCGCCTCGAACTTAAACTGAATGACATCTCTTTTGAAATCTACCCTGTACTGGACCATGTTGGAAACCTGAGGTATGGCTTGTTTCCTCCCAGCTTGTCGCATTATCCTTGTACGAGTGTAAGGATAGATGCCTCGCAACCCAATTAGTACCAAATGAGTATTCACCCTAGACTTGATAATGAACTCACTACTGGGGAACCATTAAAACATCCAAAGCACCCGCTCATCTGTTAGATTGCTGAAGAAACACAGCTAACTTACAACATTTCCAGGCTGTGCAAAACTGACCGGAATAAATGTCATTTTCTTTGGGTGATGGTTGGCTATGTAGTCATTCAGTGGCCTTTGTAGAAGCTCTTGATGGTACTCTCCTCTTTGAAAGCGTTCCAGCAGCCAGATTTGTAGCAATAGATTACAACCCTCAAAGTGTCCAAATCCCTGGTTGCACCGATTTAGGGCACGGTACATCTCAGCTAAGATCAAAAGGATGACGATATAAGTTTGTCCCTCGACACCATCTATCAAGGTCCTGTCGACCATGGCAAAGCGAGTGTGAATCCTTCCCCCTTTCATTGGAAGTATCAACAGCCCCAAGAAGCAGACGACAAACACATGAACCCGGCGGTGCACCCATCCCTGTGAAGTAATGGCTAGTTCGTCATGGTGAAGACGATACGACTTTTTATGCCTATGATGCTTGTAAAGACATTTAAAAGGGATGTATGATTTCTTTAGACAGAGCAGCTCATCATTCTTCTTAAAACCCGACATTTTTCGAAAACCGCGAGGAGTGCGATTCTCTGGTACCAGTAATTGATGTGCCGGAGAATTTTGGCACATTTTGATACTACTTGCTTAGATTTTAACTTGTTTTACATGCAATTTCCCTCGGTACTTATGTAATTTTAGTGTTTTTGCAGTATATGAAGTGTAAGGACCTAAGAGCATGGAAAAGAGTTCAAAAAGCCACCTAAAGACAAGAAAAGAGCAGAAAAGCATCGCAGAGGTGAATATGCTATCGCAGACATCACATGCGAGCCGCATACTTCACATCAAGCTCGCAGATCAAGACAGACTTCTGGGCAAAATTTCACGTCAAGAATGCGGTCGCATATGCGATCGCATAACTTGTATGCGAGCCGCAGAATTGCACATGGAGATCGCAGACCAAAGCAGAGTCCTGGGCAAAATTCAGAGTCAGAAATACGATCGCATCTGCGATCGCATAACTGGTGTGCGAGCCGCAGAAGCAACCACAAACCAAGCACGAAGTCTACTGAAGGAAGAAACCACGATGCAAGATGCGGTCGCATTTCTACAATGCGGATCGCAAACCATGGATGCGATGAAGGCAAACCTAGGGTTGAAATCTTCGACAGACGTGTCAAAATTGCGGACCACATTTCTGTTATGCGACAGAAATGCGGTCACATTTTTGACTTCGGGGCAGATCAGTCTAAATTTTTGCCTCGATTTTTAGGCCTCTATAAATAGGTCTACTAGGGTTTTGTGGGGGCTATCTTGTCAGACTTTGGAGCTAAAAGTACAAGGCTTGAATATTCCTTTCTTTAGGAAGCTTTTGGGTCAAGAATCTTTTACTTTGTAAGCTTTATGACAATTAATATTCTTTTGATTTCAGATTTTAGAATGAGTAACTAATTTCAAAAACTAAGGTTGTGAACCCTAAATGGGTGTGATGTTATTTTTGATATTGAATATATATTTAACGGTTGATTGATATTTATTTACTTCTCATTCCTTAATCATTGTTGGTGGTTGCAAACATTAACAAACGCCATTAAATTCCATCTTTGCTTGGGAAAGCGGGGTAGAATTTGGTAGAAGTAAATATCAAAGACTCAAGGCTTTAAACCTTGTTTAATAAAATCGGTTAGGAATAAGTGAGTTTTTATTTGGCATAAATTGATTGTTCTTAATCACAACTCTTTTATATTTGGAAAAATCATAAAGAGAAAATATTACCTAACTATTGAAAAATTTTGGGTAGTCAATTAGACATCAATTGCATATCAAAAAGAATCATCTGCAAGAAATATATCATATTGACATCAATAGAGTTACACTTCATTAATGGGGACACAACCTTGGTTTCTTTAATCATATTATTCATAATCTCAATATTGTTATTACACTTTATTTAAAACTAAGTTCAATTCATACTTTTGTTACGATTAACTGGATAGAATTACGACTGTAGTTGAGTATTACGCTAATCAAGTAAACTTTTCACACCTATTCCCTGTGGGATTCGACCCAACCTGTTGGGTTATTGTATTTGACATTGACCGCTTACACTATTTATTAAGGTGTAATTTGAGCGTATCAAATTTTTGCACCGTTGCCGGGGAATACGGTTTTGAAATTGCTAATTAGTGTGTGCTTTACTTTACGTCTTATTCTACTCTATCACACTTCGTTTGTTTTGCTTGGTGTTGATAGGAAAACATATCGGAATATGGTAATGAAGTGGAGGCAGATATGGAAGGAAATCCTTTTGCGGATATCGAGGAGTACATCGAAGATACAAATGCTATTGTACTTCCTACTATTGGAGCTGCAACTTTCAAGGTGGAACACGGGTTAATTCTTATGCTCAAAGCAGAGGGAGTTTTTAGGAACTCCACTGATGATGATCCAACACAACATCTTAGGAATTTCTTGGGTGTATGTGCAATGCATAAGCAGAACAATGTCTCTGATGATGCCCTAAGGTTGAGATGCTTCAAGTACTCTCTAGCTGGGGACGCAAGGAAATGGCTCCAGAATCTTCCTCCAAACTCCATTCATTCCTGGCCTAAACTTGTCCGAGCTTTCTTGTCTAAATGGTTCCCACAAAGTAAGAAGTCTGAGCTACGGGATAAAATCTTCTTCTTCAAGCAATTACCGGGAGAACAACTACATGAGGCGTGGGATCGTTGCAAATTATATTTGGTGAGGTCTCCAAACCATGGTTTCCCGGATACTATTTTGCTGGAGAAATTCTACATGGGCTTGGATCTGATGAACCAATCTATAGCCAAGAATGCAGCTGGCGGATCTTTCATGGACAAATCATTCGCACGGGTGACACAGATACTTGACAAAATGGCAAAGCATAATCAAGCATGGCATTCTGAGGACACTATAGGTGGAACTGCATATGGATCTCCTTCCTTGAGCAACATGATCAAGGAAAATCAAGAGAGAGATCAAGTGATTCCAGAGCTTGCTACGAATGTTAATGAGTTGACAAAGATGTTCACCGAAAACCAAAAGAAGAAAGTAAATGTGGTTGAGAATGTGCATCCCGTACCAAATGAAGATTTTGAGGAAGCAAATTATGTCAGCAACTCTCAAGGAGGGTATCAAAGGAAACACTACCAAGTTCAAGGATCACAAAATCAATGGAGGCCAAACCCGCAAGGGTAAGGTCACCAACAATGGCGAGACGACCAAGGTGGCTCAAACCAAGGAAATTGGAACAATAACAACAACTTCTCAAATCGGAGTTCAAATCCCTATGTTCCCCCAAAAGGTCAATACTCAAATCAAATTTCCTCAAGTGAATCTAAGTTAGAAAGTATGCTTGAAAGGATACTGCAAAATCAGGAAAAATCCGACAATTCCATGAGGAACATGACCGAGCTTGTTGGCTCTCATACTGCAGCTATTCAAAAATTGGAGATGCAAATGAGAGATCTCTCTAGGGAGCAACATCCACAGCAAAAGGGAACACTCCCTAGTAATACAATTGCGAACCCAAAGGGTAGTGGGAGTGGCCTAACTTCTCATGTCATGGCAATTACTACCAGAAGTGGGAAGATACTACAAGGAAAGGGTGAACAAGCGGCTGAGGTGGAAGAATTCGAAAAAGGGGTTGAGGTTGAAGAGATAAGTGTTTTCGAAGTTGAGAAAATTCCGGAAGATGTGGTAAAGGAAAAGGCAAAAGAAACATCAAACATTCTTCCGCCTATTCCTAGACCTCCTCCTCCCTTTCCTCAAAGACTTGCAAGAAGGGTTGATGATAGCAAGTTTGAGAACTTTTATGACATTATAAAGCAATTATCAATGAACATACCGTTCTTGGAAGCTTTTCAAGAGATGCCGGGTTTTGCTAAATACTTGAAAGATTTGATCACCAAGAAGAGGACCACCAAGAATGAGATGGTGAACATGACTCACCGGGTTAGTTCAATTATTGCCACAACCTCCGTTCAGAAGAAAGAAGACCCGGGGGCCTTTACTATTCCATGCACTATTGGGGTGCGTGATTTTTCAAGGGCTCTTTGTGATAATGGGGCTAGCATTAACCTAATGCCGCTTGCCATTTACAAACAAGCGGGATTAGGAATGCCAAGGCCAATAAGTATGAGATTGCAAATGGCCGATCGCTCCATCAAGAGACCGATGGGAATTGTTGATGATGTGATTGTAAAAGCGGGAAAGTTTCATATACCCGCTGATTTTGTAATTCTTGATTGTGCGATTGACAAAGAAATCCCTATTATCTTTTGGAGACCATTCCTAGCCATGGGAAGAGCACTAATGGATTCGGAACGGAATGAAATCAAATTCTGTGTGAATGATGAAGAGGTTACATTCCAAGCAAGCAAGGGTATAAAGCTACCGCATGAGTATGAAAGCATTTCGGTGATTGATATTGTTGATGAGGTGGAAGATGCAGTTGAAATGCAAATGGAAGAACAATGCCTCAATGAAGCATTGGCTGCTATTTTGGTGAACTTTGATGGTGAGGATATGGAGGGTTTTATGGAGTCGGTAAATGCATTGGAGGGGCGTGGTTCTTACTCTTATGCTCTAGCAAAGCTCTCTCTCGACTTGGAGAATAGATTTACACCTCCCGCAAAGCCATTTATTATTGAGCCACCTCAATTAGAGCTCAAACCACTTCCTCCGCACTCGAGGTATAAATTTCTTGGCTCAAATGATACTTTGCCTGTAATTTTTTCTTCTTTGTTGAATGATGTGCAGGTGGAATAATTGTTGAAAGTCTTGAAGGAGCATAGGCAAGCCATTGGATGGACAATTGCAGACATTCGTGGGATCCCTGCTAGAATTTGCAGGCATAAAATCTAGTTGGAAAGTGGGACCAAACCGAGTGTGGAACATCAACAACGGTTGAATCCGTCAATGCAAGAAGTGGTAAAGAAAGAAATCATCAAATGGTTGGATGCCGGGGTAGTGTACCCCATTGCCGATAGTTCGTGGGTGATCCCGGTGCAATGCGTGCCGAAAAAGGGAGGCATGACTGTGATTGAAAATGAGAAAAACGAGCTTATCCCAACAAGAACGGTAACCGGCTGGAGGGTGTGTATGGATTATCAGAAACTCAACAGTACCACATGCAAGGATCATTTCCCTATACCTTTTATTGATCAAATGCTTGATCAGCTAGCGGGGAGGTCATTTTATTGTTTCCTTGATGGATATTCCGGCTACAATCAAATCAACATAGCATTGGAGGATCAAGAGAAAATGACATTCACATGCCTCTATGGAACATTTGCTTTTAGCCGGATGCCATTCGGTTTATGCAACGCTCCGGCTACTTTTCAAAGATGCATGATGTCCATCTTCTTTGACATGGTAGAGGATTTTCTTGAAGTCTTCATGGACGATTTCTCGGTGGTAGGTGAGTGTTTTGAGCATTGTCTTAACAATCTCAAACAAATGCTCAAGAGATGTGAAGAGACCAACCTTGTGCTCAATTGGGAGAAATGTCACTTCATGGTGGATGAAGGCATTGTGTTGGGGCATAAAATTTCAAGGCATGGCATAGAGGTAGACCGGGCAAAGATAGATATCATTTCTAAGCTTCCTCCACCTACTTCAGTAAAAGGTGTTCGCAGTTTTTTAGGGCATGCCAGTTTCCATAGGCACTTCATCAAGGATTTCTCCAAGATTGCAAATCCTATGTGAAAACTCCTTGAGATAGGATGCCAAATTCGTGTTTGATGAAAAATGCCTCAAAGCTTTTGAAGAGTTGAAGCAAAGGCTCACCACGGCACCTATTATTGTCATATCACTTCCTTTCGAGCTTATGTGTGATGCCAGTGGTGTAGCCATTGGAGTAATGCTTGGCCAACGTCACAACAAAGTTCTTCACCATATTTACTATGCCAGTAAAACACTCAATGGGGCACAAATAAATTACACAGTGACTGAACAAGAACTTCTGGCCATTGTTTATGCTTTTGAGAAGTTCCGGGCTTATTTGTTGGGTTCCAAGGTGATAGTATTCACAGATCATGCAGCTCTTTGCTATCTCATAGAAAAGAAGGATGCAAAGCCTCAGTTGATTCGATGGGTCTTGTTGCTGCAAGAGTTTGACTTTGAAGTCAAGGATCGAAAGGGGACTCAAAATCAAGTGGCGGATCATTTGTCAAGGGTTGAAGAAGCAAGGAGACCAAAAGGAGATCTTGAAATCAATGATGCATTCCTGGATGAACACATATTGGCCTTATCTAATACTTTTGCTCCTTGGTATGCCGATATCGCTAACTATTTAGTTAGTGACCTTATTACGGATGGATTGGACTCATATCAAAAGAAGAAGTTCTTGAGAGATTGCCAGCACTACTATTGGGAGGAGCCTTTGTTGTTCTGGGTTTGTGCGGATAATATTATCAGAAGGTGTGTTCCAGAGGAGGAAATGTTGCAAATTCTAAAGGCATGTCATTACTCACCGGTTGGGGGTCACCATGGAAGAAATCGAACAGCGGCAAAGGTTCTTGAATGTGGTTACTATTGGCCTTCGATCTATCAGGATGCTAATCAAATGGTTAAGGCTTGTGACCGATGTCAAAGACAAGGTCCAATCTCTAAGAAGCATGAAATACCAATGTATTTTGTGATGGAGATTGAAATCTNATAGCATTGGAGGATCAAGAGAAGACGACATTCACATGCCCCTATGGAACATTTGCTATTAGCTGGATGCCATTTGGTTTATGCAATGCTCCAGCTACTTTTCAAAGATGCATGATGTCCATTTTTTCCGACATGGTAGAGGATTTTCTTGAAGTCTTCATGGACGATTTCTTGGTGGTAGGTGAGTCTTTTGAGCATTGTCTTAACAATCTTAAACAAGTGCTCAAGAGATGTGAAGAGACCAACTTTGTGCTTAATTGGAAGAAATGTCACTTCATGGTGGATAAAGGCATTGTTTTGGGGCATAAAATTATAAGGCATGGCATAGAGGTAGACCGGACAAAGATAGAGATCATTTCTAAGCTTCCTCCACCTACTTCCGTTAAAGGTGTTCGCAATTTTTTAGGGCATGCCGGTTTCTATAGGCGCTTCATCAAGAATTTTTCCAAGATTGCAAATCCTATGTGCAAACTCCTTGAGAAGGATGCAAAATTCGTGTTTGATGAGAAATGCCTCAAAGCTTTTGAGGAGTTGAAGCAAAGGCTCATCACAGCACCTATTATTGTCACACCCGATTGGTCACTTCCTTTCGAGCTTATGTGTGACGCCAGTGGTGTAGCCATTGGAGTAATGCTTGGCCAACGTCACCAACAAAGTTCTTCACCCAATTTACTATGCCAGTAAAACACTCAATGGGGCACAAATGAATTACACAATGACTGAAAAAGAACTTGTGGCAATTGTTTATGCTTTTAAGAAGTTCCAGGCTTATTTGTTGGGTTCCAAGGTGATAGTGTACACAGATCATGCAGCTTTTCGCTATCTCATGGCAAAGAAGGATGCAAAACCTCGATTGATTCGATGGGTACTGTTACTGCAAGAGTTCGACTTTGAAGTCAAGGATCGCAAGGGGACTCAAAATCAAGTGGCGGATCATTTGTCTAGGGTTGAAGAAGCAGGGAGACCAAAAAGAGATCTTGAAATCAATGATGCATTCCTGGATGAACACATATTGGCCTTATCTAATACTTTTGCTCCTTGGTATGCCGATATCGCTAACTATTTAGTTAGTGACCTTATTACGGATGGATTGGACTCATATCAAAAGAAGAAGTTCTTGAGAGATTGCCAGCACTACTATTGGGAGGAGCCTTTGTTGTTCTGGGTTTGTGCGGATAATATTATCAGAAGGTGTGTTCCAGAGGAGGAAATGTTGCAAATTCTAAAGGCATGTCATTACTCACCGGTTGGGGGTCACCATGGAAGAAATCGAACAGCGGCAAAGGTTCTTGAATGTGGTTACTATTGGCCTTCGATCTATCAGGATGCTAATCAAATGGTTAAGGCTTGTGACCGATGTCAAAGACAAGGTCCAATCTCTAAGAAGCATGAAATACCAATGTATTTTGTGATGGAGATTGAAATCTTTGACGTTTGGGGAATTGATTTCATGGGACCCTCATAAGCTCATGCGAGATGAAGTACATTTTGGTGGCTGTGGACTACGTGTCCAAATGGGTAGAAGAAATTGCCCTACCGAACAATGAGGCACGAAGTGTGACCACATTCTTAAAGAAGAATATTTTTACTCGGTTTGGCACTCCCAGAGCCATACTTAGTGATGGGGGGTCTCATTTCTGCAGCAAGCCCTTCAAAGTTCTCCTTGAAAAGTATGGTGTCAAGCACAAGGTAGCCACACCCTATCATCCGCAATCAAGCGGTCAAGTGGAGGTTTCCAACCGGGAGATAAAAAGTATTCTAGAAAAAACGGTTAATGCAAACAGGACCGACGGGTCGAAGAAGTTAGATGATGCACTGTGGGCATACCGCACAGCATACAAGACTCCTATTGGTACGTCGCCTTATCGATTAGTTTTTGGAAAATCCTGCCATATGCCTGTTGAATTGGAGAACAAGTCTATATGGGCATTAAAAAGGTTGAACACTGACTGGGCAGAAGCTGCAACTTTAAGGTTAACACAACTTAATGAAATGGAGGAATTCCGTCTCCATGCTTATGAAAGTGCAGCTGTGTATAAATAGAGAATAAAGTTTGTCCATGATAAGAAGATCCTGAAAAGAGAATTCATGTTGGGTGACTTGGTATTACTCTTTAATTCCATACTCAAGTTATTTCCGGGAAAGCTCAAATTGAAATGGTCTGGTCCATTCAAAGTAGTCGATGTCTCTCCCTTCGGAGTCGTAGAATTAGCATCGGAAGATGGGCTCCGAACTTTCAAAGTGAATGGCCAAAGAGTCAAGCACTACTTGGTGGAGCAGCTGGCTCTCAAAGATGGTCCGTGCCCGACCATTGAGTAAATTCAGAGAAGTCTCAACTTCGTCGTACCGCGACGTTAAATCAAGCTCTTCATGGGAGGCAACCCATGTGTGGTAACATTTATTTTTGTTGTAAACTTCTTTAAGTTTTTGATAGATAGATTTACTCAAGCAATTTGAAGGGTGTGTTAAAATGCAGTAGATTCAAAATGCCACAATACTAGGAAGGAATGCCTAAAAAGGGAAGAAAAACCACTGTGTGAAGTTTGCTGCACAAATGCGGTCGCATTTTCACTATGCGCACCGCATTTCAATCGCAAACTGAAGCAGTAAGTTTGGCTCAAATTGTTGACAAAAATGCGACAAGGTAATTCACTTTGCGGATCGCAATTTCACTATGCGAACCACATTTCAATCGCAAATTGAAGCAATGAGTTTGGCTCAAATTGTTGACAAAAATGCGACAAGGTAATTCATTTTGCAGACCGAATTTACATTATGCGATCGCATCGCGCCTCGCATTGATACCCTTTCAGCAGAACCCACCGCGTAACACGTATGCGATCGCATAGTGTGTTAGGCAGTGACTTTCCCATCGCACAATGCTAGGTAAGACGTCGCATTCTCTCATATTTTAATCCTTCAAAACACCGCAAAACAACATAAAAAAAAACGAAAAAAACAAACAGAAAAAGAAAAGAATAGAGGCAAACAGAGATCAAATCGTACTAACGACGAAGACCCGTTCAAAATCCCCATACTTCTTCTACTCTTCTTCATTGGTATGTGTCCCGATCTTCTTATGGTCACTCAGATCTTCGCTGTGTTTTTCTTTAGTTTTCATTCTGCAATTTTTTTCGATTTTGTTGCCTATCATAGTTGCTTGGTTGTTTCTGGGTGATGGGTAGAGAGATCTAGGACTGCCATTGTTGGGGGGATGAACTGAATCATGAGACCGAAGGCATTTGCGGCCAACAAAATCAAAATGTGGTTCGCATTTTGGCCGCATCCTTAAACCCTAGTCTCCTGAAGACGATGACAAATGCTGTTCCATTTGCGATCGCATAATTACTATGCGAACCCTATGCGAACCACAAAGGCACCGCAAACTGGAGCAGAACACCCTGTTAAAACCATGACATCTGCATTAGTTTTGCGATCGCATTTCCCACTTTGCGGTGGACTTTGCGATCGCATTTTTGTTATTCTGATTTATGTTTGTGCAAGCAATTTCTGCGATGGTTATGCGATTCGCATAGTGGTTTTGCAATCGCATACTCCATCGCAGACTGAGGTCCAATATTGCACAGTCAAGATTGCGACCAGTTTGCGGATCACATAGTGGTTATGCGACCGCAAACCATGTCGCATTCATTTTACTTTTTGTTGATTTCTTCTGTTTTATTTTCCCTATTGCTTACAATGTCCCTCACATTTTACCCTTATACTGATATGGCACCTCAAAAGCATGTCGCAAGGAAAAGGGCACCATCCGGTCATCACACATCACAACCAAAACGTGTACGAACGGAACCAAATATGCCAAGCACCTCCCAGTCTAATGAGGAGGAACTCTTGCCCTCAGTCAATCTATAGGCTGAGGCTAGAAGGAAACATGCAGATGACTTTCATCTCCGATTTGGGGTCGAAGGCTCAAGAGAACTGTATAGAGAGGGACTCACCAAATGAAAAATACTGGATGAGAAGCAGTTGAGCGTGAATGGGCTCCAAGAACAGTACCCCCACATTCTCGACAATATAAAAGCGAGAAAATGGGAGTGCTTCACTGAGGCCCCTAAGGTGTACAATGAGTCACTGGTCTGGGAGTTCTATACCTCTTATGGAGCTTCCAGGACGGCGCACCACAAACGCAACAAAATGTTTACTGGCATCATACTTGTTCGGGGAAAGAATGTGTTCTGCAATAGTGAGGAGATTAATGAAATATATTCCCCCGACTGGCAAACAGGCACAGCCGAGTACGATCCCAAGTACTCAAATAGAGAAAATGAGCGTGGGTGGATAGCGTCAGTAATTGCAAAGGGGACCCCTGCTTGGATAAATCCTGGAAAGAAGATATATAAGGAGGATCTCACAAGGGAGGGTCGATTTTGGCTCAGCTTCGTCACCTCCCATTTGATACCGTCCCAAAACAAAACTGATATAAGCATTGAGAAAGCTCTCCTCATTGCATGCATCATGGCCGATATCAAGATTGATATGGGGGCTCTAATCTTCCAGGAGATTGGTATCCGAGCGACGCAGCGTGCTACCTCGCTTCCATTTTCGAGTTTGATCACAGCTCTCTATAAAGCTGTGAATGTGCCTCTCATGCAACAATCTGATAAAACTGGAAAGGAAACAAGGGACATAGACATCACACGTATTAGTGATGCTGCTGCCCCACCAGAGACTCCACTCCAGGACCCTGACTCCCAGACTCATGTACCTCCTCGGGTTCCAGAGGCCTCCACTTCTGCTTCAGAGCCTGCTTCTCAGTCCACCACCGATCAACCTTCGTCTACACTGCTAGCCCTCTCAAGGCTTGGTCTCATTGCCCAGCATACCAATGCCAAGGTGGACCAGCTCTTGAAAACCTTGCCCAACCTTATCAAACAAGCCCTGACTCCAATACAAACGTCAGTGATAGCTCTCCAACAACAGCAAACATTATTTGGGGATCGCTTGCACAAGCTCGAGTTCAGGGTTGAAAAGATCGAGCGAGGTGAGGTTAGGGGTTTACCTCAGCTAAGGGAGGAGGTGGCATCTCTGAAGACCGAACTCCACAAAATGCAAAATTTGGAGTTCGACCTATCATCCCTCCTCCCCAAAGAGGGTGACCAAGGAGCAGACACGGCTGCACCAGACCTGGGCCTAGATTTCACAACTCTGATGGCAGACATTGCACCTCACACTTCCAGAATGTCCCGACCTCTAGCTCCTTCGGTACATGTTGATAGTCATGATGAGGAGACATCTAAACATTCTTCAGAGTCAGAGGGTGAAGAGGCAGAGGAGGAGGATTCATGGTCAGAGGAGGATGAAGGCCCTAAAGAGAAGGGCAAGCAGATTGCTGCTCCTACAGTGGATGATGAGGAGCAAGCAAACATACAGAGGGCCATACAACATTCGCTAGCAGATTTGGTCGTCCCTATAGACCCATCGGTCACTCAACCATCAGCGGGCGAGGATAGCAGCTCAGAGGCCCCAACTCTAGTTCCCGACCAGTCCTCCTTCAGCAGCAGAGGGTCAACCGGCTACTGACTCCCATAGTGCTTAGTGCGCCCCAGGGAGCCCCTTGAACTCTACTTTATATTCATATGCATTAGGGACAATGCATGCTTTCGGTTGGGGCGTGGTAGCCTTATCTGTATTTTTGGTTTGTATTGTTGTATTTTTGCGACAGTAGTAAATGTAGTATATTTTAATGCTTCATGATTTCTGTACATAAGTTGTCTTTAATTAGCAGATAGTTTTCCATCTTTAGTGATTAGAAATAAAATTCCCCTTGTTTTTTCTTTGCCGGGTTCTTTTTCAAGGGTGTAATAGTAGAACCAAGACAGTAAAATGAAACATGTTGACCGGGCTGGTGTAATTGTCTTGTATCAAGCATGTGTGTCTGTATATAGATTATACCCTTTCAAAAGATCAACTGTGTGAACTTGAGGCTCGCTCTGTGACTCTATATCTACCTAGAGTTGTGTATTTATATATGATGAAAGCCTTGAGTTGCCAAATGTTAACTCTAGGGCTTTAAACTATGTTAACCAAACAGTTTGTGTGCCATGTGTGCGAGCTCTTTGTATAGATTATTCTTGTGTTTGCTTATGCCATCTAGAACTTGCCCGGTTGGTTTTTCGATGCTTATTATAATTACACTTAGTTGGAGAGATGATCTTAGGCATTCTTTGTTTTATTTGTGAAACATCTTTAGCCTTTCAAGCCTACCTTTGTATAAATACCCTATTCGAGCCTTTAACCTTTTCTTTGGCCACCTCATTACAAACATTTCTCTTTTTGTAAAATAATTACCTCTTTTGAACCCGTTCCTCCTTGAACATTAAGAATTAGGCTAAAAGCCTAAGTTGGGGGTGGGGGTCAAAATGGAAATGGGTAAGGTTGTGAATTGAGTGTAGGAGCATATACCTCAAAATGCTCATATGAAATTATGCACGCTCCAATTGAAGAAAAAAAAGAAAAGAAAAAAGAAAAATAACTATCTGTGTATATTTATATAATTGATGGAGCTGTGAAGAAAATTAGAGAGGTATTTAAGGTGGTTCCATATTGCCAACTAGATGCCAATGTGGCTATGGGGTTTGAAAAGAAACAAAGTGTAAAAAGAAAAGAAAATGTGGTTAGTGTTCAAGGAGAATGTAGTCACTTATATCTAAAAACTTATCCTATCCTTCCCTAAACCTACATTACAAGCTTAAAAAGTCCTTATGTGATCTCCAACCGAGTGTTCTTAGAAGTAAGCGACGAATTAAAATAAGGGCATGCCTATGGTATGGTATGTGGTAACACTTGAAATTCTTTTCTGAGAGTGAGTGTATTTGCGAATTAGTCCCTTTGTGTTTTCATTATAAATATTGTGATTTTGGGACTTTCTTTCTAGTGAGGGCACATGATCTACGAGGTTGAACAAAAGTTGAGTTTTTGAGTAAAACATAAGTGCACTCAACTGAGGGTAGCATTTAGTCACGTTGTCTGAGGCTCAAAGTTCACAAGTTGATTAGTTTTCCTTGAATATATTGATGATTCAGGAAGGGTAAAGTATTCGAAGATGCATGATTGAAACACTAACAACAAACACTATCCAAGGTCATTATTGTTTCATGTTTTGTAGAAGGAGTCTAGAATAGGATAGTGTCGTCTTAGTTGCTTGAGGACAAGCAAAAGTTTAAGTTGGGGGTGTTGATGTGCCGGAGAATTTCGGCACATTTTGATAATGCTTGCTTAAATTTTAACTTGTTTTACATGCAATTTCCCTTGGTACTTATGTAATTCTAGTGTTTTTGCAGTATATGAAGTGTAAGAACCTAAGAGCATGGAAAAGAGTTCAAAAAGCCACCTAAAGACAAGAAAAGAGCAGAAAAGCATCGCAGAGGTGAATATGCTATTGCAAATATCACATGCGAGCTGCATACTTCACATCAAGATCGCAGACCAAGACAGACTTCTAGGCAAAATTTCACGTCAAGAATGCGGTCGCATATGCGATCGCATAACTTGTATGCGAGCCGCAGAATTGCACACGGTGATCGCAGACCAAAGCAGTGTCCTGGGCAAAGTTCAGAGTCAGAAATGCGATCGTATCTACGATCGCATAACTGGTATGCGAGCCGCAGAAGCAACCACAAACCAAGCACGAAGTCTACTGAAGGAAGAAACCGCGATGCAAGATGCGGTCGCATTTCTACAATGCGGACCCCAAACCATGGATGCGATGAAGGCAAACCTAGGGTTGAAATCTTCGACAGACGTGTCAAAATTGCGGACTACATTTCTGTTATGCGACAGAAATGCGGTCACATTTTTTACTTCGGGGCAGATCAGTCTGAATTTTTGACTCGATTTTTGGGCCTCTATAAATAGGTCTACTAGGGTTTTGTGGGGGCTATCTTGTCAGACTTTGGAGCTAAAAGTACAAGGCTTGAATATTCCTTTCTCTTGGAAGCTTTTGGGTCAAGAATCTTTTACTTTATAAGCTTTATGACAATTAATATTCTTTTGATTTCAGATTTTAGAATGAGTAACTAATTCAAACACTAAGGTTGTGAACCCTAAATGGTGTGATGTTATTTTTTATATTGAATATATATTTAACGGTTGATTGATATTTATTTACTTCTCATTCCTTAATCATTGTTGGTGGTTGCAAACATTAACAAACACCATTAAATTCCATCTTTACTTGAGAAAGCGGGGTAGAATTTGGTAGAAGTAAATATCAAAGACTCAAGGATTTAAACCTTGTTTAATAAAATCGCTTAGGAATAAGTGGGTTTTTATTTGGCATAAATTGATTGTTCTTCATCACAACTCTTTTATATTTGAAAAAATCATAAAGAGGAAATACTACCTAACTATTGGAAAATATTGGGTAGTCAATTAGACATCAATTGCATATAAAAAAGAATCATCCGTTAGAAATATATCATATTGACATCAATAGCGTTACACTTCATTAATGGGGACACAACCTTGGTTTCTTTAATCATATTATTCATATTCTCAATATTGCTATTAGACTTTATTTAAAACTAAGTTCAATTCATACTTTTTTTATGATTAACTGGATAGAATTACGACTGTAGTTGAGTATTACGCTAATCAAGTAAACTTTTCACACCTATTCCCTGTGGGATTCGAACCCAACAATATTTGACATCGACCGCTTACACTATTTATTAAGGTGTAATTTGAGCGTATCAATAATCCCAGGCTATCCCATGGCAACTTGGCGAAGCCTCGTATTTCTTCTAGGAGAGGAGTCATCCTATATTGCCAAATCGGAAAACAACTCTTTTCTCATCCTAGAACATGTTAGCAGCCTCAGTCAATTCCCTATTTGGTCGAATGTTTTGCAAGGACGGCAAGTCACCAAGTACTCTTCTCACATGATTTTTGTCGCAAAGTGCAAGGTCTTTCCACCAGTCATGCAGCAAAGATGGGATGTTTTGGACCATGCCGATCCGGGGATTTCATACTTCATTTTCTTCAGACCAACAAAGGATTAGCCCTTTCCCCCTCCAGATTTGACTGCTTACACAATAATGATCAACATGTTGGCACATTTTCTCCAAGTAATGCACATAATATGATAGTGTCCATTGGGATTGTGGAAATCCCGTCGGACTTTGGACAATGTTCATCTTAGTGGGTTGTTATGTCAATAACGCTCCAACCCGTACTAGGTTTAGCATGATGCATGTGCATTTCAAGTTGGAGTAGGGTTTCTAGAATGGTCTAGACTGGTACTCCCAAGTGGACAACTTGAGAGGGAAAGGCACGGGATCATCGATTTCACCGCTGATCGACTAGTCTACCGCAAATAAGCCTTTCTGATTTAAAGGGTGATTTTCAGGAAAGCGCGGACACTCATGAGGCGCCGCTATGTTGATAATTGGCACGAGTGGAGTATGATGTGGAGCATGCTTTATGCAAAAATAATAACACATTGCCAAGTATTTGCGTGTAAAAAGCAGGAGATAAGATAGCAAAAGTGAACATGAAAAGAAGATAAAAGAAAATGAAATAAAGACAAAAGAAAGAAGTTATTTTGGCTTATGAAAATGTGTGAGAACATAATGTAGCAGTCAAGATGAAAAGAAATGGAGAACGATCATACATGCTATAGCGAACAAAGGAGAATAAGGAAAGGGATTTGTATGTCGTAGAAAATTTAAACAAACAAAGGAGAGTAAGGAAAGGGATGTCCATGTCATAGAAAATTTAAACAAAAAAAGGAGAATAAGGAATAGAATGTGTATGTCATAGCAAATTTAAACAAATAAAGGTGTATAAGGGAAGGGATGTTCATGTACCAAAGAAATTAATTCACATAAGTCAAGTTCGTTATGGTAAGAGCCTAAGTTTCCCCAGCAGAGTCGCCATGCTGTCGCGCCCTATTTTCTCTATTAAAAGGAGGTATTAAAAGAGACTCACCACCTAACGATTTTTAAGGTGCGTTAGCGCACCTAGTTGCAAAGAAATATGTTTGAATAGTCAACGCCACCAAAGGTCGGGTAAGGGCTTAAATTACCTCAAAGAGAAGGTGTTAGGCACTCTTTGAGGTCCACAACTGTGGGTCCCGACAGAACTTTAGACCATGTGGATTATACAATTAGGATAGGGGATCAAATAAATAGAAGGGAAGTTCAGAGGTTGTAGAAACATATGAGAATCGGTACAAGTCTTATTGACTACAAGGATACAACTACGTTGGTTTATATTAAATGACTAAATATAGATAACAAGTGCATAAATGAAGGGGGGGAGGAGGGGGGGCCTTAATTTTTTAGCATAAAGGATCACCCCGTGCAACATGAATAATACTTCGCAACTCACTTGAAAAAGAGGTTGCACGTATTGTTCAGGGGGCACAGACTATCATCTCCTGCTCCCCAATTACTATGTTAAAGTTGTTTACTTAAATGCGTGTAATTCAATTCTAAGTCGTACCCTATGCGTGCACTACCCGCCCCATGCCTATGGTCCAGGAGGCTTTGAACCTACTATAAGGTGGTTCTAGATTTTACTTAGGTTGCTCAAAATAATAAAACTAGGCGACATGCAAAACAGATAGGATTGCATATAATTGCAATAAAAGGTTAAAGTAACCTCCACACATAAGCAGCAAAGCACACAAATAGATTTCTGGTTAGGCAGTAGACGGCATTAAGACGTGTTGGAATCGTTAAGTCCTATAGGCATGATTTCTATGTGATTCTGGATTCCAATATAATATAGGCAGTGTTGTAATTTCTGGACTAACGTATGGACAAATTAGAGCGTTGCAAGTCCTACAGACATGTGTCTAATCGTTTGCGTAATAAGGTTGTGAAAAATATCCCATAATTCTGAATTACTAATGCTGATTTTATAGATATGCGTCTTAGGAAGGTGATAGCACACTATTGGCATGATCTCTAGTAGTCGCATAATTAGGCGGTGAAGTCATTTGAAAACACAAGATTAGTAGCGTTAATAAACATCCTATGGCAAGGATTTCTGACAATTGACAATTGGACTTCCTTTTTAAACACTTTATCCCTATAGACATGCTATCTAAATGAAGCAGTACAAAATACTCATGAAGAAATTGATTAATTAGTTAACACCCTATAGTCATGGTATCTAGATAAGTAAAGGTATTTCATTGTTGTATCCTATATGCATGTTATCTAATAGTGCATAGAAGTAAACATGTGAACAAGTGAAACACTTAGGTTCTTACAAACATGTTTCTGATAGTATGCGGGCATTAGACAGGTTGAGTAGACAAAGTTTTTGAGTTCCTATAGGCATGATATCTAAGTGCAAGAAGTCCAGTTTGGATCCTATAGGCATGCTCTCTCGCCATTCAAGTCATAACATTGTGTGCATATATTTCCAAAGAATGAGGAGTGATGCTATTAAGATCCTATAGGCATGATCTCTACCCATTCATGGGAAAGATAAAGTATCCCAGTTCCCCCTTTTCACTAATCCCCAATTGTTCATTTTATTACAAGTTATTACAGGCCTAAGAATAAATAACACAGACTTGAAGATGACAAAACACAGGCCGAAACGAATACAAGCCCACCAAAGCAATTATAGGTCCAATATAAAAGTAACCCAGGAATATCCCAGGCCTTCAATAGTCTTACTCTCTGGACTAACAGCAGGCTCAAACCATAGGCTCACGAGATAACTAGAGTGCACCTGAATCCAGTGCTCAGGTCCAACAACACTCATGGCCCATCTCCAGGCCTAATGAATAACTTACTTACCCACATGGATACTAAATTTAGCTATGCAAGTGACACAATACTTATAGAACAACTTAATACCTTAGTTCTTAGAGTTGTAGCCATTAACAGCTCTAGCCAAGACATATAAATAGGATCATGCTAAATGTAAAGGCACACAAGACATATATGAGGCAAGCTTATGCTTTTCTAATTCCAGATACAAAGTTTGATAGTGACAAGATTGACCATCATAAGACAGTAAAATATTTCAGTAAAGTATGATCCAGAAACAACCTAAGGACCTTTAGATGATAGCCTAACAGAATCATGAACAAGAAGTTGGTAGAGTACGGTCTTGATATGAAGGTTTTATAATGAAAACCTAATGAGAAGGTGGTTGCAAACAGCACAACAACATGCTAGTGGGCACAATTTGGCACACATACTTCATTGATCATGAAACTTAACCTGATGGACATTAACTATAGCACAACGATTCTAAAGAACTCATAATAAGCAAAAGAACATGTCAACTATAGGCTAACAGGATTGGCAGACATCAGGATTCATGTCAGTCGACCACAAATGAGAGAGAGAACTACACATTGGTATTTATCCTATAAGCAATGCTAAAGGGTGCAGAATTGCCCAGTCAGGGAACACAATTACCAGTAATAGCGATATAATCCAGAAAAGATAAGTAAATCATGGTAAGAATCCATGGATGATTAGGATTCAGAGAAGATTTTGGGTGGCGACTAGGGTTTCTCAAAGAAGAAGAGAGTAGAGGATTAAGGGGTGGCTGGAGTGTGAGAATGGGATTAGGGTTTAGGGTGAGGGGATATAAGGAAATGGTAGGGATTATTATGGGCCGTTGATCATTTGAGATCAACGACCATGATTAAAGGAAAGTGTGGCGGGTCGCATACACGGATCCAACCGGGTTGGAATAAAAAGGGTCGTTTGGTTTTGGCCAGGGCAGATTGGGATTGGGTTCATTTGTTTGGACCTTAATTGGTTCGAAAGTAAGGCATAATTTGGGCTAGATTTTGAGGTAGGGAATTAAGGGGAAATAATTTTAATAAAATAGTTAAATAAAATATAAAAAATGCTAATTATGCAACTTAATACTTTAAAACAATAGTTGAAGATTATGAAAAATGTAAAAAATTATTTTGACTTTAAATAGAACGACGAATGCAATTTACTGTAATATAGGCTATTATAGTAAAATTACGTATTTGGCATAAAAAGTTCAAATGTAATTATATAAGATGAAGTAAATATTATAAAATAGATATGTGGATGCAAATAGAGTTGGATGACTAAATCATCACAAAATAATTTAAGGGGTAATTAATACATATTCAAGTAATTTAACTGCAAGAAATCAGTTTTAAAGCTTTAAAAATTACGAAAAATTATAAGTATAGTTGTTTAACTATTGTAAATTGAGTAATGATGCAAAATGATATTTTAAATTATATATACTATTTGAAAAAATATGAGGGTAAAATTGAGTATCAACAGGTGGTTAATAGTCTTTGTGGGTTCGACACTTGACTTATCATTTTATTACTTGTATAACCACATATACTTGCGTGTGCGTTTGGGAGCAACAGTCTCTATCCTAAATTTTCTAACAATCTCCAGGCCTAAGTTCTTATGTGTTTATATTCAATATGAACTTTATAATTCTCATTGACCTGCAGTAAGCTCATCTTTGTCTTATTGCATCTCTGTAATTTTGTGAGTTTTAGAAGTTGAGTTCACCACTTGATAGTTATGAGTAAAATAAAACCTAACCTAAGATGACTTATATTCCCCTGCTTTTTAACCTTGAGCATGCACTTACAATGCCTAAATACTTTCCTCTCTGCCTGTGTTTGTTAAACTGTTTCTAAGTTACCACTATAGTATTTACTTTGTTTAGTTATTATCACTGTTAAACTAATCATGTTCATGTTTTCCCTTCACTAATGATACTGTTGTGATCTTCACTTCTGCATATTATTCCCTGTATCCTATTTGTTTTATGATTGAGTTTATTATTTGGTAATGTTAACTGATATGCACCTGAAAGTTCAATAAGTCCATATCACATAACTAAGTTGAAAGAATCTAAGTGTTTAGATACTCTTCTTCTATATATCTGTATCTACTAACTTTGAGGGTAATTTCTGGGCTGTCACTATGACCTTCTCATGATCATACTCAACTGTTGTATACATTTGTAGGAAACTATCTTATTTGCATCAAACTATCTTCTTCTCATGAATGTGTTGTATATATATATAGTCTGTTAAGGTTAAGCTATCTTCCTCTTCATGGTGTAAGTCCTGATCTTGTATGGATAAACAGCTGGTAATTGCTGCATAACTATTTTGTTTGTCCCATGATCAGGTTAGATCTTCATATACATGTGTAATTCAAAACATATGCAGTACATCCCTGTCCTTAATCTCTTTGAGCCACTATTGTTTATGTAAAACCTGCATGCATCTATCATTAACTTGTCTTCCATGAAGATAGGACTTAGACACTATGTTATAATCAAGTGGCAAACTGAAGCATGATCACTTCATACCTACATACTGAACTAGATTTATGTTTGAGTTTCAAATTTTTTCAATGTTTTCATCTCTTTTCTTTATCAACAGGTTGATTTGGTTCTGTAATTAGTTCTGTAATGTGCAAAATTCCCCTACTTATATGAGGTCACTACCTCACTTACCCTGTCTATGTGTAGTTGACTGAATATCACAAGTATCTTGTTCTACTCTATAATACCATGTTTTGCTTTAAATTATGCCTAGTTCTTCTCTTTATTGTTAATCTAAAACCGAACCTGACTCTCAAGCCTTATGAAGTTCTTTACTGACTTTACCTGAATATGATGACCTGCTAGAAGCATGACCCTGTTGAGACCTTGGGATCCCGTGTTAAACTCTGTGAATTGATAGTCATGTTGAGAGTTTAATCTTGTTTACGATGCCCTTGACAACAATGGTTGACCATGACTGTTTGTTTGAATCTGTTTTGATGATCTTTGAGATGTTAAGTAGTATTATTAATCCTTGCATGTGTTATGACTTACTCATGTAGCAGTATGATATGAGACTTCTGCTTCTCATCCATATGTGTTATAAAGTCAACCCCCTTTAGATTTACTTGATATGTGTTCCTTATTTAGTATCTAAAGTAATCAATATTCTCTTGTGTTATTTCATTAACAGGAAAACATATATTTTGTGGTACGTAATACTTTAGTATTTAGTTTGCATTGAAAGTGGCTCATTGGCACCTAAACCTCTAAGGAAAACACTTTGTAGTGATTAAAGGTATTGGGGAGCGGAGTTCGACTTTAGGTTCGGCTGTCCTCCCCAGCACAAGCATTGCCCTGGGCCTTGAGTCCCTTTGAAACTTTGAAGTTGTGACGACCCGGCCAGTCGTATCATGAGTTACCACTCATTTTTCCCCATTTCTGCTTCATTATGCTTCGTTATCTGTGTTATATGTGATCGAGTTGAGTAGTTTGCGTTCGTAGTGGGTTTGGTAAGAAATGAGACACTTAGTCTCTTTTAAGAAGGTTTAAGTTGGAAAAGTCAACCGGATGTTGACTTATGAGTTAGAGGGCTCGGATGTGAGTTTCGATGGTTTGCTTAGCTTCGGGAGGTGATTTATGACTTAGGAGTGTGATCGGAGTTAGTATTGGAGGTCCGGTGTAGAATTAAGCTTGAATTGGTGGAGTAGTATTTTGGCGATTTTCGGTTATTAGGCGAGATTTTGATTCGAGGGTCGGAATGGAATTCCGAGAGTTTCTATAGCTTCGTATGGTGATTTCGGACTTAGGCGTATGTCCAAATTTGCAATTAGAAGTCCGTAGGACAATTCAACGCATTTTGGCGAATGTTGGAAAATGGAAGATTTTTGGAAAGTTTGACCGAGGAATTGACTTTTTGATATCGGGGTCGGAATCTAGTTCTGAAAACTTTCATAGGTCCGATATGTCGTATATGACTTGTGTGCAAAATTTGAGGTCAATCGGACTCGATTTGATAGGTTTCGGCATCGAATGTAGAAGTTGGAATTTATTAGTTTCATTAGGCTTGAATTGGGGTATGATTCGTGTATTTAGCATTGTTGGATGTGATTTAAGGCTTCGACTAATTCTGTAATATGTTTTAGGACTTGTTGGTATATCCGAACGGGGTCTCGAATGACTCGGGTGAGTTTTGGGTGGTTAAACTGACTATTTCACCTTTGGAAAAGATGAAAAAAATTGCAGAAGAACTGTAGAAAAACTGGTGCAAGCAGTCCATTTTGGAAGCTCATATCTTGTATTCTATAAGGAATCAGAAAATGTGCAACACATGAAAGTTGTAGCCCTTTGAATCTAGTTTTCAAAAAGATAAACCATCCATAATTTGGACATATATACAGAAAGTTACACTAGATTAAAATTAGCTGGTACTGCTATTTTCCAGGCAGTGTTTGATGGCAGAAATTTCTACTGCACAGGACCGACTTTGGAAGCTTATATCTCGTAATCTGTAAGGAATTTGGAGATGATCTAAAAATGAAAGTTGTAGCCTTTCGAATCATGTTTCCAAAAAAGATAAACCATCTATTATTTGGACATATATACAGAAAGTTACGATAGATTAAGGACCTAAAATGGTCATTTTCTTCACTTCGTTTTGGATTTTTGGAGCACGGTTCTTGGGCGATTTTTGAGGATTTCTTCATAGCTTCGACTGGGTAAGTGTTCTACATCCAAAAGTGACTATATTTCATAAATCTATGATCATATTCATCGTTTGATTCGAGTTTTGATGAAAAAAATCGGAATTTTGTAAAATCTTTCAAAAATGAAAATGTAAGATTTGGAGGTCGATTCGTTATCGGAATTTGGTAAATTTGGTATGGTTGAACTCATATCGGAATGGGTATTCATCTTTTGTAACTTTTGTCGGGTTCCGAGATATGGGCCCCACTAGCGAATTTAAGTGCAAATTTCGGATTTTAATTGGAAAAATTAGTATTTTCATATGGAATTTATTCCTATAAATTGTATTGACTTAATCGAATTAATTGTGACATATTCGTTACGATTTTGGGTAGATTCGACGCGCGTGGAGGCCAAGTTGAAGGGCAAAGGCGTCGCGGGCTAAGGATTTAGCCAGTTTGAGGTGAGTAATGTTTGTAAATGATGTCCTGAGGGTTTGATACCCCGGATTTGCACATTGTAGTGCTATATTGTGTCATTTTCTATTGGGGATTGGGACTTGGTCCATCCCGAACGAGGATTTTACTACGTATTGATTGAAACTTATTGATATCATCATATTTGGGCATCTCACCGGTTATGTTAACCCTTCAGGGGTATTTTTCATTGTTTATTAAATCATATTTGGGCATCTCGCTGGTTGTGTGAACCCTTCAGGGGTATTTATCACTGTTTACTCAAATCATATTTTGGCTTTGCGCCAGTTATGTGAACCCTTCAGAGGTATTCATCACTTTTTACTGAAATCATATTTGGGCTTCGTGCTGGTTATGTAAACCCTTCAGGGGTATTTGTCACTAATTTGAATCATTATTTGAACTCAGTTTTGAAAATTAAATGATGTTTTCAAATGATTTTGAAATGGATCGGGTGGCACGCCGCCACGGATATGATGTAAATGGATCGGGTTGCACGCCGCCACGGGATTTGATTTTTAATGGATCGGGTGGCACGCCGCCACAAGATGTAATGTGCATGGATCGGGTGACACGCCGTCACGAGATATTGCGCTACTGAACCACCCACAGTAAGCGCCGGGTACCCAGGGAACGGGTGGCACGCCGCCACGATAGTCATGACTTGCATTACATTGCATTGCATTGCATTTTTGGTTGTGTTGGTGGTTCCATTTACTTCGTGTTATCTATTTGAGACGTTACATGTTTTATTGTTCCATCGTGGATTGTTCTAAGTCTTATGTGTTTTCTTACCTTCAGTCATTATTTATATGTATTACTTACTGAGTTGGAAGTACTCACATTACTCCCTGCACCATGTGTGCAGATTCAGGCGTTATCGGTTCCACTCCGAGGTATCGACTACTATTGTTAGAGCGGTGATTCAGAGACTACGAGGTAGCTATTGGCGTCCGCAACCTCGTATCTCTTTCATATTGTTGTTTCCATTCCTTCAAACAGTCATGCCAAAGATATTGTAATAGTTATTTTATTATTAGGATTTCATTAGTGGCTCATGACTTTGTGACACCCCGGTCCGGGGAGTCGGGATGGTTCACTATATTTTTCCGCTAATTCCTGTTGTTAAACTATACTTATATTATTTTCGTGTTGCTAACTGTTTAAATCGAGGTTTAGTTGGATTGGATGGCCTTGTCTTCATGAGAAGTGCCATCACGACCGGGTTGGGATTTTGGGTCGTGACAGCTTGGTATCAGAGCCTAGGTTTCATAGGTCTCACGAGTCATGAGCGGGTTTAGTAGAGTCTTGCGGATCGGTACGGAGACTTCTGTACTTATCTTCGGGAGGCTGCGGAACCTTTTTAGGAAAAACTTCATATTCTTGATATTCTTATCGTGCGGTTTGATTCTATTGAGGCTTATGTCTTTATTTCCTTCTTAGTCAATCATATGCTGCGCGAAGCGCTTATTATCAATTGGGCGTCGAAGAGTTGTAGTGGTACTACTGACGTGGTGCTAGATGCGTGTTCGGACAGGCTATTATCGCTGTCTTGTGGAAGGATGTTCTTCTGTTCCAGCTTAATATCTGTATCTTCTATGGTTTAGAGACCGTGCACGAATTGCTACGATGTCTATGCGTTGTTGTCATACAATGATGGTGAAATGGTAGAGTGCTTATATGTGGAACGCGACAGTGAATGACTCGAAAGGAGGATTTCTCAGTGTATGATTTAGAGGTTCAACATTTAATTCCAGCGAAAGAAAGGCAGTCGGACTATAGATGTCCATGTTTGGTTGATGAAGTAACAAGACTGGATACTTTCAAGCATGATGGAATTTTCAATGTTATGCAGTGTCGTCGTCCTTGTTTGAACGCATTATGGTTCGTTGGTGTTACGGTCTTCTTGGATTTTGCCTTCGGGCATGGTGTTGTGAAATGGTTCCTGAGGGGTGGTTGCCAGGGATAGCTGTGTGCAGTGGTTCAAAATCGAATTATTATTTCTAATGTGGATGGCTCGAGAAAGATGATCTTCGAAGAGGCTTAGAGTCGGTAATATTTTATTGGTTTGGGTGCTACAGAGATGGATTTCGATTTGATACAACACGTGAGCAGCGAAGTATAAGGAACGACATGGAAGGAAGTGTTTCGCGGTGGTTGAAGTACTAGCAGGCCAAGTATGAGAAGCAGAGGTTGAAAAGTTGCTTAAAGGAGATGGTTTAACCGAAATAAGAGTGACAGATTAGCATATGGATTCTGTGGTAGGATAGTCGCGTGCCTTGAGAAAGTGTAGAATGGTTTGGGAATCATGATGGAAGGTGATTTGGACTACGTATTTTATTTTGAGTGATGGTTGTTGTACGAAAAAAAAAAGATCGAATATGGCAGAAAGGAGTTTGTTTGAGATGAATAGGGGTGTGAAGATCTGATTATCGTTTCAGGTGCAATATGACTTGAGTTCGTAAGTATTGTTGAACTTTCAGTTGATGCCAATAGGGAAGGAGCAGACTTATACAGCTGGTGGACGAGAATGAGCTCAAGAGAATTTGCTGATTACGGGGTAGTTGTACCCTATGCAGCGTCGTTAGAAGATGTCGGTAAGGAATTCCACAGGTGGGTATCTCCTGTGAGCAGGTTAGCGGTGGCATGATGTTGATGAAGCTTCTGCGAGGTATATTACTTGCTACCCAGTAAGAGGTCGAGTGCGCGACAATGACTTGTGATCCAGGATGTTCATGAAAAGCTCAACAAAGACTTCGAGAAGTCTATCGAGTTAATGGTGCGAGATCATGGTAATTGAGGAGGAGGAATCGTCGTAGGCTCTACATTATGTGACGGTGGCTTAGAGCTAAGTGGGGGAGAGCCCCACCGTTTACAATTGGATCGCGTGGTTGTCTGCTCGTGCGGTTTCTGGTTATCGGTACATTGGCGGTGTATTTATGACTAAGAAAAGGAAATATTAGGGGTAATTCAGCAAAGAACTAGATGGGCTTGTGCTATATTCGGCGTTATCGATGCATGTTCAGGTTTTTGGGAAGACTCGGAGCTTGTGTTTTGTGGACGTGATGTACATGGAAAGGAGCACAGTCGGTTATCTTCGGGACTAGGTCAGAGTGATTGACCCTCGATAACGGTCCTAGTGGATTCAAGAATTAAAATGCAGTGCCTAAGGATTTTGGGTCCGATGTGTGGTTAAGGATTGAGTCTTCACAGTGGGTTGCGAACGAAACTTGGAATATTTTATGTTAACATCGGGTATACGGTGCAGTATTGGAGAAAAGAAATAGATAGCTTCGGATTTGCAGAAGGTCTTGCAAAATGGGTGTACCAGTCTGAGATAATATTGAGCATATAAGGAGGGTATGAGATGGTTCATGAGTATTGAGACGATGTGGTCTCGTGATTCGGGCCACTCGAAGTGAATGTGAGTTGAGTTCACTATGTTGTGAATGGAGCTATAATATTTCTAAGTCAGGTCAAGAGTAAATTGAAAGATATTGGGTCGGTTAGCAATGGCTTAATCGGTGTGATGGTGGCAATGATTGGTTCCTTTGGCGTGTGAAGTTTTACATGTGGTATGTGGTTGTACGTGCAGATCCGATAGCCACCATGACTTGATTGATTTGGGAGATATTTCTTCGAATGGCCTTTTTGTGAAAATGGACTCTGGAAGAGTCATGATGGTTTACACCACAACTTGAGATTTGTATTTTCTGTGGTTGTGGGAATTCAGTTGCATGTGCCATAGTTATTCTGAAATGAGTTGAGTGAAAGGGGTTCTAGCCAATGAAGTATTCATTCTACTAATAGTTCAGGGGTTATGAGAAATTCTTTTAATCTCGCGTAATGGTATCAGGTTTGGATCGGTAGGTGGCTACGAGCTTCTACACTTCTCTTTCGTCGTGGCAGTATTGCGAGATTTGGAACGGGATCTATATGCGTCATGCGATGTGTTGCGGGCACCAGATTCCTGAAATTCCAGTTATTGTGGTCAGAGGATGTTACTATGGGCAATCGACTTATATGGTTTGTTGTGAATTTGCACTCGACTATTGTGTTTATCCCTGTTGGGATATTTTGATAGTCTTAGCCGTGTCTAACATTTTTGTTTTGTACACTAATTGAGGGCTATGAGTCCAAAAGTGACTTTCTGTTACTCACTACGGTGGGTTTTGATATAATTTCGGGATAACTAATTAGAGCTTTGTGAATTATATGCCCTACCGGTAGGGGAGTTCATTATGTGTCGTGATTTCGATTAAAGGAAATTACTTTTAAAGGAGAAATGGATAGATTTCGGTTGGCACGATGTGCATATTACTTGTGATTCAGAGTTGAGGACGAGATCCTCGCATTTTTAATATGATGTGAAAAGCTTAAACTAGGCTATGAGCCGTGTGGAAGTTATATAAGGACGAGATCCTTGTGATGAAAAATTAGGTGTTTTAAATTCTCCCTGTGTGGAATTAAATTTGTACTATAGTACTGATAGGGAGTCATGGCTGTTAGGCTTATTTGATATTTCTTCTATGTGTTTTTGTGTGTATTTTGCCATATTCGTGTTGTAATTATTGAGTTTTAGCCTACAAGGGGAGTGTCCAGGTGGCGTTAAATGTGACTCATTCATTCGAGGAAATAATTATGAGGTCTTCATGCCTCGTGAATTACTATCAGAGTTGTGAAAATTTGAAACGAGGTTTTGGTTAAAATGAGGTTAATTGACGATGCTGGAATTAATTATGAACAACTATTATGACTAGAGGCGTGGTTATGGGCATACAAATGATGGGCGTGCAAGCACGAGTTGCTACAGCCGGTTGAGACTAACATGTTGTGTCGAATTAATTGGGCTGTGAGAAATTTGGCTTTGAAGTTTATAAATGTGGATAAAAGAAATAATCTTCAATTGAGAAGGCGTTGTCGGATCCATGTTAAATTTACGGTGACGTGGAATCACCCACGAGTGCGTGTAATAATACACTTAGAAATTTAATGTCCTCGGAATAGTCTTTAGCACGTTCGAGGACGAACGTTTGTTTAAGTAGGGGAGAATGTGACGACCCGGCCAGTCGTATCATGAGTTACCACTCAGTTTTCCCCATTTCTTCTTCATTATGCTTCGTTATCCGTATTTTATGTGATCGAGTTGAGTAGTTTGCGTTCGTAGTGGGTTTGGTAAGAAATGAGACACTTAGTCTCTTTTAAGAAGGTTTAAGTTGGAAAACTCAACCGGATGTTGACTTATGAGTTAGAGGGCTCGGATGTGAGTTCCGATGGTTTGCTTAGCTTCGGGAGGTGATTTATGACTTAGGAGTATGATCGGAATTAGTTTTGGAGGTCCGGTGTAGAATTAAGCTTGAATTGGTGGAGTTGTATTTTGGCAATTTTCGGTTATTAGGCGAGATTTTGATTCGAGGGTCGGAATGGAATTCCGAGAGTTTCTATAGCTTTGTATGGTGATTTCGGACTTAGGCGTATGTCCAGATTTGAAATTGAAAGTCCGTAGAACAATTCAACGTATTTTGGCGAATGTTGGAAAATGGAAGATTTTTGGAAAGTTTGACCGAGGAGTTGACTTTTTGATATCGAGGTCGGAATCCAGTTCTGCTAGGTCCTTTATGTCGTATATGACTTGTGTGCAAAATTTGAGGTCAATCGGACTCGATTTGATAGGTTTCGGCATCAAATGTAGAAGTTGGAATTTATTAGTTTCATTAGGCTTGATTTGGGGTATGATTCGTGTATTTAGCATTGTTGGGTGTGATTTAAGGCCTCGACTAAGTCCGTAATATATTTTAGGACTTGTTGGTATATCCGAACGGGGTCCCGAATGACTCGGGTGGGTTTTGGATGGTTAAACGGATTATTTCACCTTTGGAAAAGTTGAAAAAAATTGCAGAAGAACTGCAGAAAAACTGGTGCAAGCAGTCCAGTTTGGAAGCTCATATTTTGTAATCTATAAGGAATCAGAAAATGTGCAAAACATGAAAGTTGTAGCCCTTTGAATCTAGTTTTCAGAAAGATAAGCCATTCATAATTTGGACATATATACAGAAAGTTACGACAGATTAAAGTTGGCTGGTACTGCTGTTTTCCAGGCAATGTTGATGGCAGAAATTTCTGCTGCACAGGACCGACTTTGGAAGCTTATATCTCGTAATCTGTAAGGAATTTGGAGATGATCCAAAAATGAAAGTTGTAGCTCTTCAAATCTAGTTTTCAAAAAAGATAAACCATCTATAATTTGGACATATATACAGAAAGTTACGATAGATTAAAGTTGGCTGGTACTGCTATTTTCCAGACTGTTGATGGCAGAAATATAAGGACCGAAAATGGTCATTTTTTTCATTTCATTTTGGATTTTTGGAGCAAGGTTCTTGGGCGATTTTTGAGGATTTCTTCATAGCTTCGACTGGGTAAGTGTCGGGTTCTGAGATATGGGCCCCACGGGCGAATTTAAGTGCAAATTTCGGATTTTAATTGGAAAAATTAGTATTCATATGGAATTTATTCCTATAAATTGTATTGACTTAATCAAATTAATTGTGACGTATTCGTTACGATTTTGGGTAGATTCGACGCGCGTGGAGGCCAATTTGAAGGGCAAAGGCGTCGCGGGCTAAGGATTTAGCCGGTTTGAGGTGAGTAATGATCTTAAATGATGTTCTGAGGGTCTGAAACCCCGGATGGCACATCATAGTGCTATATGGAGGTGAGGCACGCGCTCGATAATGAGCGTGGGGTCGTTTACTACCGGGGATTATGACTTGGTCCGTCCCGATTGATGATTTTACTATGTATTTGATTGAAACTTACGTGTTATCATCACGATTTGGGCTGATTGCCATATTCGGGCTTCTTGCCGGTTATGTGAACCCTTCAAGGGTATTATTTAGGCTTCGTGCTGGTTATGTGAACCCTTCAGAGGTAATTTATCACTGTCTTCTAACTGATTTGATTCATTTCTTAAATTTAGTTTTGAAATTCAAATGATATTTTTAAATGATTTTAATGGGATAGGGTGGCACGCCGCCACGAGATGTGATGTGAATGGATCGGGTGACACGCCGTCACGAGATATTGTGCTACAGCACCCCCCATAGTAAGCGCCGGGTACACATGGAAACGGGTGACATGTCGTCACGAGATATGACTTGGCCAGTCATATCTTTTACTTCATGTTATTGACTTGATTATTCACATGTCTTACTGTTTCATTATGGATTGTTGTATGCCTTATGTGTTTCCTTATCTTTAGATGTTATTTATAATTATTACTCACTGAGTTGGAAGTACTCACATTACTCCCTGCACCATGCGTGCAGATTCAGGCATTATCGATTCCGCTCCGAGACATTGACTACTACTGTCAGAGCGGCAATTCAGAGACTACTAGGTAGCTGTCGGCGTCCGCAGCCCCATATCTCTTCTATATTGTTATTTCCACTTTCTTCATTAAACGTGCCAAGATATTGTAATAGTAATCTTATTATTAGGATTTTCATTAATTGCTCATGACTTTGTGACACCCCGGTTCGGGCTGTAGTCGGGATGGTTCACTGTATTTTGCCGCAAATTGCTATTATTAAACCGTACTTATATTATTTTTGTATTGTTTAACTGTTTGAATGAAGTTTAGCTGAATTGGCTGGCCTTGTCTTTATGAGAGGCGCCATCACGATCATGGTTGGGATTTTGGGTCGTGACAGACACATATCAAGGAAACCTAAAGGGGGATGAGTTTCAGAATACACATAGATAAAAAAGAGGTTTCATAATCACACCATTGCAGGAATGAATCATTAAGGCATAACATATTCAAATAGGTATTGATAACGTTACTTGGAACCTTAAAGACATCGAGGCAGATTCAAACCAACAGTCATAATCAGCCATTGTTATAGAGAGGTTATCAAGGTCATGAAATTAAGCTCTCATCATGACTACAAATTCACAAGTTCAACATGGCACCCTTAATGTCTAAAAAGGGTCATGCTTCTAACAGTATTAGTAAGTCAATCTGTTCAGATAATATCAACAAATGAACTTCATAAGGTTTGAGAGTCAAGTTCAGCTTCAAGTTAACAATAAAGAGGAGGACTAAGCATCACTCAAAGTAGAACATGATGTTACAGAGTTAAGCAAAGAGGCTAGCAACATTCAATCAATTGTTCATCGGTGGAATAAATGAGGTAGTGATCTCATATAGGTAAAGGAACTTTACACATTGCAGAACAAAATTGATCATGAAAATGAAGAAAGGAAATAAAAAACATTGCATCAAAACAAGTTCAAATTCAAACATAAATCTAGTTCAGCATATAGGTATGAAGTGATCCTGCTTCAACTCCTAAAAGGGTCATTTGATTATGACCTAGTGCCTAAATCCTTTATTCATGGAAGATAAGTTAAATATAGAGGTATGCAAACTTTACAAAAACCAACAGGGGCTCAAAAGATTAAGGACATGGATGTATTGCACTACTGATTATGGATTAGTTATGTAGCAATTACTATTTGACTTTATCCAAACAAAATCATGACTTACACTAAGAAGAGAAAAACAGTTTAACCTTGATAGAATATATATACAGCAAAGATTCATGAGAAGAAGACAGCTTGATGCAAGCAAGATAGTTTCCTAGGCATACAACAGTTAAGCATGATCATGAGAAATTTATATTGATAGCCCAGAAATTGCTCTCAAATTTAACACGTGCAGATACAGAGAGAAAGCATCTAAACACTTAGACTCTTTCAACTTAGTTAAGTGACATGGACATATTGAATTTTCAAAGTGTACATCAGTTAAGATTACCAAAATATGAACTTGATCATAAACAAATAAGATGCAGGGAATAATATGCAAAAGTGAACATTATAACAGTATCACTGGTGAAAGGAAAACATGAACATTATTGGTTTTACAATGATAATAATCAAACAGATTAAGGACCATAGTGGTAACTCAAAGGAAGTTTAACAAACACAGGCAGACAAGAAAGTATTTAGACATTGTAAATTCAAACTTAAGGTTAAGACGCAGGGATATAAGTCTTGAAGAAGTTCAGGTTTCATTTTAGCAATAACTATCAGGTAGTAAACTTAACTTCCAAAACTCACAAAATTACAGAAGTGCAATAAAACGGAGATGAGTTTATTGTAAGTCACTGAGAACTATGAAGTTTATATTGAACATAAACATATAAGAATTTAGGCATGGAGACTGTAGGAAAACTTAGAACAAAGATCAATAATTCTCATTTACCTAATCGATTATTACTTTAGAGAATCATAACAGAACAAAATGATCATAAAAGGTTGTCAAACTAACAAAACATAAATATCAAACATGTCAAACACATACAACATGAATATAATCTACAGATTTTAACATCGGCATATCTAAATCATTCAGAGAGATGAAAGAAAGAAAAGGGAGAGAAAGATGCTGACCTTCTTAAGGACAGCAGACCAAACGAATTCTTTTTGTAGCTCAAAGATCCCAGAAACCTTCAAGCTTGAACCAGCGAAGAACTCGGCAAAAGAGAGGAAGACAGTAAGAGACCTAAGACCAGAAACCCTAGTTTTCTTAGTTCAATCTTAGGTTTTACTTAGGTGAGAGCATTGAAGACCCCTTTTTATAGTGGCATTCAATACCTCTAGGGCTTAACAAGATTCAAGATGATAGTGGAAGATGATGCATAATAGATGATGATAGAAAATTGAGTGAAAATCAGAAGACATAGGGGGAAAATTCAGTAGTGATTTTACCTGAATACTGGAGTGGACTGAGTCGTCTGTTGATGCCGACGACCCATCGGACAAAACTACAAAACCTAGAATTCACTACGTTTGACCTCTGGGTAAAGAATCTTCATAATAAATTCTGAAGAGGCTCCTCATATGCTTCGATTTGAAAGAACATAAGAGATTTCAGATGATTTGAGGTTTCACCCTTTGGTCTAAGGTTTCAAAATTATGGCCTTTGAATTTCATCAGTGGAAATGGAAAGAAAATAGCAGGATTCACTGTACAGGGAGAAGATAGATGGCCATGCACGCTTGATTCGAAAGAACGAAGAAGAAATCAGACCCTTGCCTCTTCAAGCCTAGGGTTTCAGACTTGGGGATTTTGAATCAAGTGATGAAAATGGAAAGATAACAGCAGGATTCGCAGATATAGGGAGGCAAATCAGATGTTTGTGGTTTGATTTTGTGACCTTGCACAAATTTGTGCAAGGTCTGCGATTGATTTGGTGTTGGTGAGTTGAGAGAATAGAGAGAGGAAGGGAAAAGAGGTATGGCGGTTCAAAAAGAGAAATGATTAGGGTTAGGGGGACACAAGACCAGTCTCTAGGGGTTAAAAACAGATAATGTGATCTGGACCGTCGAATCTTTAGATCAACGGCCCTAACAATTTCGGGTTTAAACAATTAAAATGAAAAAATATGATAGCCGTTGGATCTTTGGATTTGGACGGCAGAGATTGAGTCTGGTGAGGTACAAAAATTAAAGGAAAATTAGGGATAAAACATGGGTCGTTGATCTGATAGATCAACGGTCCAAATTCATTGTGCTTTCTTTGTGAGTGAGAGAGGTGAGTGATATGGTAGGTCGTGATTGGTTTACGGAGAGTGGCATGGATTGCCAAAGTGGAGAAGGAGATGAGTGTTTGGACTGGGTCAGGTCCGAATCGGGCCTCGTATTTGGACTAAAAATCATTTAGAAAGTAGCCTTTTGATATTTAATGAAGGAATTGCAATTGTAGCTTTTAGTTTTTAACCCTTTTAAAATCAATTTAAATAAACTTAATAATTTTAATAAAAAATATGGTAAAACTATAATTACTATATATTTGTAATTATTTTAATTAATTATCTACAAATGACATATCTACATAGTAACCTAATTCACTGGAAATTAAGGAGTAATTTTGTCAAATTACAAAACATGTGTAATGTATGTACAAAAGTTATTTTATGATAGTGAATACATTTGTAATTACACAATATCAGTATTACATGATTAATTTTGAAAGTAATACTTAATTAATTTATAAAAGTAGATATTCATTAATAGAAAAATACATTTAAAGTATTTATTGTAAATTGTTAAGCGTGAATAAATTAATTTTAAAAGGGAGGGTCAAAATTGACCGTCAACAATGATTAGCACGAAGATCGAAATGGCAGAACCAATCAAGGGTCACACTTGAATCGATGTGACACGCAAGGAAATGACATCATTATGACGTCATGATGTCACCTTTTCTTTTGGACCAGATGGCTCCAACGGACTTCCCGGGAAATTCAAAGAATTCAAAATGTGAGGGCCTCAGAAGGCCACGTTGCTCTGTCTACAGGACCACGACCTATATAGTCAGCTCGATAAGATTGAATCACAAACGACACTTTCCACTCATCGACCTGGGGTTCGACCTCGATGAGCGGAGGGACTAACTATATAGGTTAAAATCTGTCTCTAGAATATTTAAGTCAGGATGCCATTAGCGAAACACCCCAGGCTGTCATGTCGAAGTGGCTTAAGGAACAATGAAGGTCGTGGTCGAAGAGTCAACAAGGATTGAGGTCGAGGAGTCGTCAAGGATCGAGGCCGACATCGAATACCCTTGACAGAGCTATAACGACTAGTCTCGAGATATGACATTAAAGAGAATATTCTAGTGGATATTTTCTGCACTTATACTATTAGGTTTTCTAAGAACATGTTACCTATAAATAGAAAGAGATACATTGATATGAGACATGAGATATTGATTTGTAAAAGACACTTTGACTTTATTGAGATAATTTGGCCTTATTTCAATACATACAAAAACAACTTTTTCACGAAGGTTCTGATCCACACTGGATCCGAGAATAACTCAAATATTCTAAGGTTGATTTATCATTCATCATTGTCGAAAAAAATATCTGCTGATTTCATCCTTTCTCGGGTGACCCATATGTTTTATTTACATAAATACCATTTATTGCTATTCATCACTATTTAATGCTACATTTCTTCCTTTCAAGTCTTTGAATATTATCATTATTGTGCACAATCATAACCTTTGGAATAGATATACGTGTTATTTATCATCATACCAAGAATTCATTTTTAAAATATTATTATTAATTCGGATTAATTCATAATTATATAAATTTAACTATTTGAACCAAAATTTATGTTTTTGGTCAAACAGTTACATGTATGCATCGACAAATAATATGTTTATATACTTGTGACTTCAACATTGACCTAATTTCATGATTAGTTCTTTTTATATTTTTTTATTCCTAATAATAAAAAAAAATCCAATTCTACCGTTAATTCATGAGGTGGCCATGAATGGGGACGATGGAAAGAAAAACAGATTTATTCTTTCAAGGTAAGTTAAACGATATGCCATTTTTGCAAGCTAACCTATTCACTTCTTTTCCACTGTTTTGTCTCCCTTTTGTATTGGTCCCAGAGGAAAAAGGTGCAGAAAAAGAAAAAAAAAATATATATATATATATATATATATATATATATATATATATAACACAATGAGTAAGAAGAAAAAGGATATTAAAGATCACTATACAGACAACTCTAGTAAAACAGAGGCTAGCTAATAATCTCTGAGCTTTCTTTTAATGTAACAAAACAATATTTTAAGTACAATTAGATGGATGTTACCATCTTATTTTATTTTTTTCTATTTTATATTGCAAAAGTACTTTTTTGGGATCATTAATTTAAATTTGTCCAAATGAATTTCCTACAATAATCAAGGTAAACAAAAGAAAAGAATATAAATGAGAACTGCATTTACCCTAACCGGAAGATTCTGAAAGTAAATTCAGAAATATATCAATTTTTGCAGGGCGACTGAAATAACTAAAGTTGACGATGGTCCTTCGTCTTAAGGTCCCAAGTCAAAAAGGAAAGCCCCTGGTAACAAGTAATCACCAGATTTTAACTAAAACACTTTCCTTTTTACTAGTCCCCATGCTTTTCTGAATGCTATGTTGGTCCCTTTCTTCGCTTCAAATGGAACCCAAAAATACTCTTTTTCTTTATTTGAAAGTAATTTTTTATAACCTTTCGGTATATAGAATTCAATGACGGGCTCATCTAGATTTATTTAGTTTAGAGTCTATTAAAAAGGAAAGTACACTCTTTCCAGCGAGGACGTATCCAGATTTCAACAACATAGGTGCACTACTACCTTTAAGATGAATACTTAATTTAACTATCTAATTTTTTTTACGATACAACGAGTAAACTATAATTAAATTATTAGCATTATTTACGTCCTCGCCAAATTTTCTTACTTAGAAAACTATCAATAGTAGCATCATTTCTTAAAATTTTAAACACCTTATATTCTATATAACAAACTAAAAATTATTTAAAAACTTCTTTATGCATCCTATCAGGTAGATCGTTTTTATATACTTATATATCCCTGCAGATGTGCTATTTGGAATTTTTTGCTTATAGTGGGAAGATTAATTTTATTATTCTTTTCTAGCACTTTATTTCTCGACAAGATGTAAAAGTTTTTTTTGATAGATTGATCTTCCAATTTTGACGTTCTCTTTTTCAACAAACACTTACGGCCTATTTCTATAAACTTTATCACTGATAATTTTCAAGAAGAAAAGATAGAAGCATCTTCCATAAAATATTATATTGAAGGAAAGAAAATGTGTTTGTTTTTCAGGCATTAAGAAATTCAAATGTCAAAAGAATGATTTAGACAAGGTAACCAAGAAAGTTAAAAAGTCACAAGGCGAAAACAAGGATCAAACTCCTGACCTCCAAGGCAAAGGAGTTCTCAGTTACCAGTGGATCAAAGTGCTTATTTGACCATGGATTCGCACATAGTCATTTAAAGACTCCTTTGGCCGTTGATTTTGTCAAATATGTTTAGGTAAATATATGTTTGTTCATAAATTTTATTTATACTGTAACAAATTCTCAAAACTCAAAATCCAAATCCCAAAATCAGTTCTTTTAGCTCAAAATATTACTATTACATTTTTAAAAAATTATCTCAAATTTTTGTATTTTATAAAAGAGCCTACCATTTATTATTTTATAGCAATGCTGCTTCGTCTTTTCGGTCATCTGATAGTGTATTATGTAGTTCATTACAAAAATAATAATTTTGTACCAAATTTATTCATGTTTAGGACTATGGTTTGTGATAATGATAATGAATTTTATTGATGAAGGTACTGTTGGGTATTTGTGATAGTTTATAGAACTTGTAGGTATAAGTCATTTTTCATATTTTTTTCAAAAGAAAAAGTGAAATATGTTTTGAAAACTGATGTCCAAACACATTTTCATCTTCAAACCAAACTTCACCAAATCAGATTTTTCAGAATAAATTTGAGAATCTATGGTCAAACGCAACTAAGTATATAATACGAAAAACACTTGTCTTATATATAAATAAGGGAGAGGAGCGTAGGTTCACGTGAATTTACCTGCTTTCACATAGATACGCCCCTATTTTCAAGGATTTCTTTATTTTTGGGTCAGAATATTTAATTAAGGTGAAGTGATCTCATTCATGACAACAGAAATGACTATTTAAAAACTTATACAAGAAGCATAATACAATAAAACATCGATCAAATAAGCTACCAATTGTTTTCTTTTCAATGATTATTTTCTATGAATGCAACTTATCCGAAATATATTTTTTCTTATATACTTTTTTCACTTAATTATAAATAAGTGGTGCATATTATTACTTTCCATTGCAACGCTAAGATTAAATTATTTAGAATATTAATATAAACATCACGGGCAGATAATTTTTAAAAAAATAAAGATCATGAATTGGGACTTGAACTCATTATGTTACACTGTCGCTGGAATTACGTTGTCTTAAACACTATGGGGTCATTTGGTACGAACACAAGTAATGCAGGGATTAGTAATGCAGGGGTTAGTAATGCAGGGATTAGTAATGCAAGGATTGTAGTGCTGGGATTATTTTTTATCAAGTGTTTGATTCATTGTATTAAAAATTAATTATGCAATATATAATTTAAATTTGTATTTGGTTTAAAACTATACAAAATATTCTTTACAATTATACCCTTGAATAGTGTATGTTTTGTATATAAAGAAATTTAGGAAAAGGGTTTGAGGGGCGATTTAGTAATTTTAAGTCTTATCCATGTATAGCTAATCCAGGGATTAGTAATCCCTTGCTTTCCTTGGTATTAGTTAATCTCTCATATGAGGTATAACTAATCCATGTATTAGGTAGGAGTAAATTGAATTGACCAACCAAACATAGTATTGGACGGATTAAATTTTTATACAGAAAGTTGGAAATTTGAACGTTTGGAAAGTCCATAAGTTTGATCGAAAGTTAACTTTGTAGATATCAGATTCGGATTGTGGTTCCAGGAATTGGAATAGCTTCATTATGTCATTTGGGACTTGTGTGCAAAGTTTGAGTTCATTCCGAGTTGATTTGATATGTTTCGGCGCGAGTTTTGGAAGTTGAAAGTTTTAAGTTCATTGAGTTCAAATTGAGGTGCGATTCGTCATTTCGATGTTGTTATGCGTGATTTGAGGCCTCGAGTAGATCCCATTATATTATAGGACTTGTTGATATATTCGGACAAGGTCCCGAGTGGCCCTGGTGAGTTTCGGACGAGGTTCGGATTATTTTCGTTTCATATTGCATTGCTGTGGGTATGTTGGTTCTGGTGCTCCTGCATCTGCGGAAGAACGGGCGCAGATGCGAGTCCGCAGATGCAGACAATTGGTTGCAGAAGCACAAACAGGCTTGGCTGGAGATCATTGCAGATGCAGACGAAGAGGCGCACCTACGTGTGCGCAGAAGCGATGTCCATGGGCGTAGAAGCGAGATTGAGTGCAGAAGCGGTATTTTGGAGCGCACCTGCGAGTGCATGGAAGCGGGGAAATTCCCGCAGGTGCGGACGAATGGTCTTCAGAGAGACTTTGCATAAGCGAAATATGTTCCGCAGAAGCGGAGATCGCAAATGCGACATTATGACCGCATATGCGGAAATTGCTAGGCAGAAGCTATAAAAATCAAGAATTTGGTTCTTTTATCATATTTTGAGATTGGGAGCTCGGATTGAGACGATTTTTGAATCAATTTTCACCATATAGATTGGTTAAGTGTTCTCTACTTGGTTTTGATTTTATTTCATTAATCTATCTTTATTTCTGGCAATTGGCTGATGAATTTAAGAGGAAATTGGGGGTCTTTGTCTAAAACTTTATATAGCGAATTTTTTATTTTTGAACACCAATTCGAAGCCGGATCTGAGTGAAACTAGTATGATTGGACTCGTAATTGAATGGGTTGTCGGGTTTTGTGAGTTTTCTCCGGTTTCGAGGTACGGGCCCGGGTTGGACTTTTGGGATGATTTTTGGGCTTTGATTAAAGATTCAACCTTTATCGATTAGGTTTGTTTCCTTTGGCATTATTTGATGTATTTGAGGTTCTTCTGGCTTTTTTCGAGCCGTTCGGAGGTTGGTACGCACGAGATGGCATTTTTGGAGCATCGTTTGGCTTGCTTGGTATTTGATTTGGCTTGTTCGAGGTAAGTAACACTTTTAAACTTGGTGTTGAGGGTATGAAACCCCGAATTGCATGTCATGTGATTGATGTTGAGGTGACGCGCATGCTAGGTGACTGGCATGTGGGCGTGCACCGTGTGAATTGTGATTTAGTCGATTCCATGAAACTGTGTAGCTATCTTTACTGGATATTTTCGCTGTACTCTATGTGTTGGAATACCTGAGCTGTAATTCGTGCTAGAAATCATGCTTAGGCATATGTTGGTATTATTGGGACCTACTGAGGTCATTGCTGCTGTTGAATTATATGTTTAAATTGTAGTTTCGCGCTCAATCATATATATTCATTGCATATCACATCTCAATCTCTGTTACTATTTATTGATACATCATATCATTGTTTTTGGGCTAGTTTCATGACATTGTGAGCCCGAGAGACTGGAGAGTTGGATGACTGAGTGAGACCAAGAGCCTGTTTGTGAGTGATATTTATAGGATCGGGCTGTGCACCGCAGCATGTTTTATTGATTTGTGCCTGGATCTGGCTTATTATAGCGCTTGGGCTGAAGGAGACCCACCGGAGTCTGTACACACCCCCAGTGAGCACAGTTGATTTATATTAGAGGATGGATCTTCCCTGGGCATGTGTCTTGCCCGAATCATTTATATTTGGGGATGAATCTTCCCCTGGGCTGGATTGGCCTTATACAGTACTAAGTGACTGACCATCAGTTGATATATATATATTTGGAATTGATCTTTCCTGGGTTGGATTGACCATGTGCCGTACTGAGTGGCTGAGCATGTCGAGTGATTGAGCTTGATGAGTGGAAAGTGTGAGGCAGTGAGATTGAGTACTCTGAGAGTGTGAGTACATGAGTTCATGATTGAGATACATTGCATTTGACATGCGTACTTGAGGGACATGCATAGAGATGCATTTCTTTCTGCTACCTGATTTTGGTGACATTCATGATTTCACCTGCATAGTGACATGCAGGCGTAGAGATGTACTTTCTTCATGCTATTTGAAAAATGAAACATCTTAACTATCGTTGAAACAATTTGGGAAAAATCTCAGTTTTTATAAACCTACTCATATTTTGGTGATTTCGATAAAAGAATTGGGTTTCACTGATATACTCGAAAAGCGTGCCTATTTTTTGTAACTGTGAACGAGATGAGCATCATACCTTTGGGTTACATTTCTGCATTATTTTATTATATTGATATGAACTGTTGTTGATTATTGGAGTTGGACTCGGACCCTTGTCCCAGCTCGCCACTACTTTCAACCTAAGGTTAGGTTTGTTACTCATTGAGTACATGAGGTCGGTTACACTCATACTACACTTCTGCACCTTGCGTGCAGAATGCTGGATGCTGATGTTGTTGTGCACGGCAGGAGCTGGATTGAAGATGTACCTGTGTTCCGGTCATAGCTGCCTCTTTATTTTGGTAGCTTTAGAATTTAAATCTGTTCATGTAAATTTCAAACAGATGATGTACTTTATTTCATACCAGCTTTGTAAACTCTAAATCTTAGAAGCTCATGATTTGTACTAACAGTTCTTGGGGAATGTATAAGATGCAGATATTTTTTTTAACTTAATTGTCTTATTAAATTTCATACCATCACGACTAGTTGGATTTTGGATCGTGAAAAAGGTTGTTTTGAGCCTTTGGTCACATTGTCCTGCTACCATAATGGTGGTCTGCTTGGTCTAGAAGATCTCCTGAGCTCTGGAGAAGGAGGTGCAACAAGAGAAGGTTGTGCAGTGGACAGCTGCTCAGTATCAATTTCATGAGCCTCTATGGAATGTGCAAGGAACTCCATGTGAAGGGTAGTAGCAGGTGACTCCATGTGATGAGGCTGAAATAGTTGGTGACTCAGGAGGAAGAGGTGAAACACCTGGAGCCTGCCTGGTATCATCCACTACAATAGGAGACAGAAGATCCAGAACTGGAAAGATAGGAGTACCTGCTGCCTTCATGTGTCTGAAGGGGAATATATCTTCTTGGAAAACCACATGACTGCTCACAAGGAAGGTATGAGAGTGGAGATCATATAATTTGTAACCTTTTTGAGTAGAGGAATACCCCATGAATACAATATGTATAGCTCTAGAAGCAAATTTGTCCACAGCCTTAGGAGTAGCAGCATAGCTCAGGCAGCCAAATACTTTTAGATTAGATAGTGAGGGAGCATGAGAATACAGTACTTCAAATGGTGATTTGTCTGCAATAACTTTAGAGGGCAGTCTGTTGAGTAAGTAGATAGCAGTTAAGACACACTCTTCCCAGAATCTCAAGGGTATAGTAGCTTGAAATCTAAGGGACCTGGCCATATTCAGAATAGTCATATGCCTTCTTTCAGCTACTCCATTTTGTTGTAGAGTATAGGCACAAGTACGTTGATACTCAATACTAGAGTCAGACATAAAAGCTCTAAGCTCATGACTGAAGAACTGACCTCCATTATCTGTTCTTAGTAGTTTCACAGAGCTGGAAAATACATTCTTTACTTTATTTACAAACTCTCTCACCATAACTATAGTGTCTGATTTAGAAATAGTCAGAAACACCTATGTGTACCTGGTAAAATCATCTACAATTGTAACAAAGAACCTTTTATCATCATATGTTAGAACCCTATAGGGTCCCCAGACATCACAATGTACTAGCTCAAAAGTAGAATGAGACACAGTAAAACTCAATTGAAAGGGAAGCTTTGTTTATTTAGCAAGGGGACATATAGTACAATATGACTGACCACAGTTTTCTCAGTTGTCTCAGTGACTCATGCTTTATTATTACATCAATTGGGGCATGACCTAGCCTCATGTGACTCAATGAACTAGAATTAGAAGCCTTAGTACACCTACTAGTTGTAAAACAACTCTTATTAACTACCTTAACTGCATTATTTCCTGACTTAGCTTAAGGAAGTAGTGGACTCTGCTGCCTTGGATTTCCTTGTAGAATGTAGAGCCCTAGCTCCTCCTTACCAATCCCTTCACCTGGCCACTGCAGAGATCCTGAAATATACAAAAGTTAGGGAAGAAAGCTACTAGGCACTGCAATTCCTTGGTAAGCTTAGACACTGACAACAGGTTATATTTGAAATCAGGTATGTACAATACATTACTAATCTCCTGATTGTTAAACACGGATGATCTCCTTGTATGTGTAACTAGTGCTACATCTCCTGTAGGTAAATGTACTTTGCTTCTTTCATATGTTGGAAATGATGATAAGTTTTTAACAACTGCAATATAGAAGTCATATGGTTGGAGGCTCCGGTATCTATTATCCACTTAGGATTAACATACTTAGATACCAAGGCAATCAGAGTACCTGCTGCTGCAGTTTTGTAAGAAGGTCCTTCATCTGATCCTTTGTTGAGCAGCTGAACAATCTGTTGATATTGCTCATGTGTGAAGAATGGAATTGGCTGCTTAGAGGATTTCGGAGACATTTGTTGAGTGTGCTGGTGTTTTTCCTGTGGGAAGAGAGGTACAGATTGATGGATTGGTTGCTGAAGCATACGATGTGCATGTTGCTGCTGCATTCCATAAACCATCTATGGGTTGTTGTTGTTATTGAAGTTACAGGTATCACTGGAAACAGGACCTGCTGTTGGACTTGCATAATTTGCATATAGACCAGGACTACCTCCCTTCTTCTTAGGTTTGAAGTCGGAGGGGTACCCAATCAACTTGTAGCACTTATCCTTAGTATACCCGTTGTAGTGACAATACTCATACTGAACTAGCTTCCTCTGTGGTCTGTGATTTCCCTTTGAAGATACTGAGCATCTGTTACTGTATAGTGCAGTCCCTTCAACAACTTCTGTAACTTGAACTACCTGTGTAAAATTAGCTAGGCTTCTTTGATTCTCAAGGTCCACAAGTAGGGAATATGCTTTGTTGATATTTGGAACTAGGGACATCATCATAATCTGACTCCTAGCTTGTGAGTAAGAGTCACTTAGACCCATAAGAAACTGCAACAGCCTGTGATACTCAAAGTGAGCAGCATACTTCTTAGACTCTGGGGAAGGACATCCAGGACAGAGCATGAGTACGTCAAACTCATGCTATAAATCTCTGAGTTTTGAGAAATAATCAGCAACAGTCATGGTATCCTGAGTTAGGGTGTGTATTTCCCTATGAAGGTGAAGTACTCTAGATCCATTCACCTTATCAAACCTTTCCTTCAAGTCTTCCCACATTTTGTGAGCATTAGAAACATATACAACACTATTCAACAAGCTTGGTCACACAACATTCATTATCCACGACAGAACTACTGCATTAACCTTTTTCCCATTAGTCATGCAATTCAGGCTCAAACTTAGACTTAGGGTACCTTCCGTCCACAAAACCTAACTTGCTCTTATCTAAGAGACCAATTCTCAAAGACCTACTCCATATAGCGTAGTTGTCTGAACCAGTTAATTGAAGAGACCTGAAGTATCTGTAGGTTGTAGGTAAAGAGGATGATTGTGGTCGATTGATGAGAAGCTGGTTGCACTAGAAGTAGGAGAGACATTTGCATCATCTGTAATCGCCATTTTAGCTGCTTCGAGTTGTAATTCAACGCAATTCCAGCAATTTCCAAACCCTGCTTTCAATTCTCTATCACTCTGAGACAATTCAACACCGTGTGACTGAATTGAGGTGAGACGAAAGAAATTGAGCGGAAGCTTGAGCTTAGATCGAAGATGCAAGCTCTGATACCATGTTAACTTCCATAGCTATGGCGATTAAGCTGGAGAGGAAGAGGAGAGAACTCGATAGAACAGTAGGCACAGAGAGAGAGAGAGAGAGTAATTGATTCTGTTGAAATGTAAAAATGACTGTACAAACTAATTTGTTGCTATAGTGTTCTATTTATACACACTTGTATGTTAACTAACTAACCGACTCTGTTAACTATTCTAATAAATAACCACAGTTAGATAGACTTGAATACACTTAACAATTCAAATTAACCTTTTTGCAATGAAGTTTTATTCTCTCCAAATATACTCTAATAAATTAATGTTAAGGAAATTGCACTTAGTGATCCATCTCTCACAAAATCAAGAACTATTATTATGCACAAGCCAAATGTAATAAAATTATTTGTGCAATTTAAATGAACTATTCTTCATTACTAATTGATTGAGGTTGCTCGTACACCATCTAAAAAGAAATATTTATTATTTGATCCATATCTCGATATTATCAGTCCAAAGGGAACAACACTTGAAATGATGATCCATGAAAAACACAAAGACTAAAATTGGCTAGAATAAGATAATCACCAAAAGAAATTACCGAATGACTAAGAATTATTTTTGAGTTTTTTAATAACCACGCTTTTTTCAATATGTCACACTTCCGCAAGAAGTGTGATAATTTGAAGACCTAAGTCTAGCTAGTAGCTAGCTGGCGGTAAAGAGTAATTAACAACTATTTGCACATTAAATCTCATCAGATTCTTAATTATTTAATATATTGGTAATCCACAAAAGAATATTTTCCTCTCTATTTTTCTACCTTTCCTTAATACTTTTTTCGTTTACTTTTACTTATCCTAAAAATAAATTTTCACTTTTACTTGTAATTTTTAGCATATCAAGAGAAAATATTCTTTTGTCCTGTTATACCTACGGTATTAATTACTTATTTTAAATTATTTTCTCAATTTCACTAAAAATATACATCAATTAATATGGATATCATGGTAAATAATACATTTCATTTATTATTTCTTAAGAGGTTTGCACCGTTCATAATGGACAAATAAAAATAAATGAATAAAGTAATTTACTTAGTGCAGATAGCATCGTAGCCTAATCTATGCCAAACACGTCAAATTGTCAATTATATTATACAATCCCTAAGGGTTTATAATTTATAGATTTGAGGATCGATAGGCTAAGCTATTTGTGCTAAACTGCTAATTAACATGGTATTACAAGTGGGGGCTTCATTTTTATATGGGAGCAATGTTTTAAAAGGCGAAGGCATGAGGGAAGGCATTTTACTTGATACGAGGCGAGACATAAGCCTCAAGACATGGGGTGTAAGCCCCACAAAGTTTTAAATTTTTAATTTATAAATTAATACTATAACATTATGACACAAAAATATATAAAAACAATACTTTAAAAGTTCAATAAAACTTAAAAACTTAAAAAACCATTAGAAAATAAAATATCTAACATATTTTACAAGTATAAATAATACAATATTGTTAAAGTTATTATGAAATATAAATCAACTATAATGTCTTATTTTTCAAGCTATTAAAAACTATAATTTCTTAGAAAATATTATCGTACTGCATATTTTACCTCCCTAAAAGTAAATCCACTATAAATTTTATCAATACTGCAACTTAAGATATTACTCCTTCATGAGTAAATACAAAATTACTTTTAAATAGCAAAATAACAAATGTATGATAATTTTAAGAGACACTGAGCTAAGACACGAAGATGTACAAAGTAAAAATATAAATTTTAGTTATCTATTTTTACAAAAAAATGTTCAAATGATATTCACTGTCACAATGTTCTTAGTTAGTAAATATGCAATATTATGGTTCGTTATTTGAGTTATTCATAATTTTCATACTCCTTAAGATGAAAAGAACTTTAATCATTCATTTTTTAAGAATTTTGAGAGTCAATTGTGTTAATTAGTGAATTCCACAAATGATTTGCATAAGAACTATTGGCAGCCCTGAACGTTGAGTGTTAGGCGTATTTAGGACGTACAGTCGGATGCTTGAAGGCGTAAGCCTCGTAGAATTAAGCCCCACAAATAAATTTTAAAACATTTTGATAGTGCCTCACCCAAAAGCGAGCGCGCTACGAATCCCAAAAAAGCCTTCACTGCGTGGAAGTAGTCCCGTAATTATTGTTAGACCCCAAAAAGAAGTCAAAAGTTATTGGCTATCTAATTAATCTAGGTTTAAAGATAACAGTCACAAAATCTAAAAGGTGTAGCATGCAACCACTTCCGACTTTTTGGTAATTTGTGTGGAAAAGGTTAGAAACCTCTTGTTTTGTTTTGTACCCAATTTTTTTGCATCAAAGAATCTCTTGTATTGTCTAGTGTTTGCACTAATTTAGTATTTGCTAACATGTAAGGTGTGTTTGGCATGAAGGAAAATCTTTTTATAGAAAATATTTTCTTTTCTTGGAAAATCTTTTCATGGAAGGTGAGGAGTGTGGGGGTGGGTTGGTGGGGGTTGGTAGGGATGAGGAATTAGTTGGAAAGGTTGAAAAAGAGTTTTGGAAAATATTTTTTCTTTCTCTTGATAGGGAAAACAATTTCTTCTAATTGAAGGAAAATAAGTTCATGAAGAAAATATTTTCCAAAATATTTAAACTAACTAAATATAAAAAAATTAAAAAATATTTTCTAAAAAATATTTTCCTTTCGTATCAAACACATCCGTAATGACTACAAGTTAAATTATTGCTTTTGATAAATATAGTTGGAAAATGAATGAGTGTGAACGAGATCTTACAATCGCATGGAGACAAGGTTCCGAAAGAAATCCTTACTGAAAGGACATGTTTTGCTTTAAGAAAACAATGACAATAGAATATGAGTAATTAAAAGAAATCATTTTGCTCAAATATTCACAGAATTAGTCACATTTGCCTTTTATATGAACCATGGCTCTTTGATTGTGCGAATTCTGAAGTTTTCGTAAAAAAAGGAAAACTATACAAAAGCCGTTTCTGCAAAGCTTTTCTACAACTATGGATTCAAATTGAGTCAAGTCGAGTCCAGTACATATCTAACCAAATAAGCTTGGCATCGAGTTACGCCTGGGCGTTGAGCCAAATGGATCATGTAAGGTTAAATAAATCTAATGTATTATCATCATACAATAAAGTAAAGCTTTATAGCATGTTTCGCCAAACTTCTCAAGAGTAAAAGTGTTTTATTTTTATTTTTTAAAAGTACTTTTTTTTTCTAACTTGAGATGTTTAGTTAAACTTTTTTGAAGAAAAAAAAGTACTTTTGGAAAGAAGCAGAAGCGATTTCTAAGAAGCAGGAAAAAGTAGCTTATTCACAAAAGCAGAAGTAGAGGCAGTTTTGACTTTTCTTCTTACCAAACATACCCTTAACAAAATATAGTATAACCAAAATAACTGTTAAACCTAATACTTAGAATATTAATATATAAATATTTCTTATTATTTTTAGGATAGCTTTCTAATATATCATTGACTTTAGGGGTGAATGCTTTTATATTTGTTGAATCATTTTTAATATATTTAACTTATATTAAAAGAATTAAGTACTTTTAAATTTTATTTTCATATTTTACTTAAATAAAATGAAAAGATTTAATTATTGCCTATAATAATAAATTTAAAGATTATTTATTTACTTATAATATTAATTATTAAGTAAATCTATTCATGTCTTTATTTGTAATTTGATATTTAAAAGCAATTTCTGAAAAGCTTGACCAAATACAAATTATTGCTCAAAAGTACTTTTTAGAGTAATTAACCAAACATAAACTGTTTCTCTTTCAAAATACTTTTTTTCTTAAAAAGTACTTATCAGAATAAGCAGACTTCTTTTGCCCTAACAGCCTATTACCCTACAAATTTTAAAAAGAAAGAAAGTGATGTGTGAAAATGAAAGCGGTATTTCTACTTTTGTCCTTCATTTAGGACCTGCAGGTTTTAGACCCCTCTATAGGACTACCAAAGCCCACGCCTTTCTCAATTATTGACACCTCTAACCTCTTCTTCCTGTCACTGTGCATAAAACGGTCCCACCAGTTTGTAATTTTATCTTTAGGTTATAAATAATCGTCAAAACTAAGTAGGCATTTGAATATTAAAAAATGTGACATTTGATAATTTTTAAAGTTAAGTCGAAAAATATATTTAAATATTAAAATTATAATTGGATATACATTTCGCTAGAAAAAGATTACAATTTTTCAGTAGAAAATATTACTATTTTGCTATTGCTACTTTTTCAAACTTAAAACTCATTGTGCGTTCCGACATTTCACTCTATAGGTAGAATGGTAGATGTTTGAGATTTGATACAAATTTGAAAAAGAAAAAAAATTGTTACATATCAAAGTATCAATAGAATATCTGATCGTAAATATGCCATCATATTTATAAGAATATATCATTAAAAGTAAAATAAAAAATTTAAAATTTAAATTTTTAAAAATAAAAATATATTATAAAAATGCACATAAAATGATATCGAAAAAGTAGTTGGTTCTAATATATAGTCACATTTCTACGTTTATATATTTTCAAGTTTCTCATTTTTTTTCCGGAGAAATGAAAGGTGAAGAAACTAAAAAATGTAGGGCGCTTTACCTAAGTTTTTGTTTATTCTCAAATCGGATAACAATTAAATTTGTAAGTGATTTTCAAGATACACGGATTAATTTAATACAAAGCGATAAATTAAGTCAAATTGAACAAACAAAGGTAAAATGGATTCAAACCACAAGGAGGATAGTTTCAACCTTAATGAAGTATTCGCCCTCGATTCGGGCTCACTATGGCCAGCACTAGCACTGATGAACAAGAGAAATAGCTATAACAGAGAAAATAATAATATATTGCTTTGGAATGCGTGTTACATTGTCTCCTTTGAATAAAAATCATCTCCTTTTTATAGTAGGAGAGTTTCATCCCTAGTACAATTCTAAAAAAGGTAAAAATCTTCTTTTTCGTTAATCATTGATTTGTTGCTGATATGGGCCGAGATCCGCACCGTGATATCCGGTCGGGCGCAGATATCACGGCCCTTCGTTAGTCGTGTGCAACCGTTTGGTAAGGCTTTTCCAAGGTCTTGGAGCTTGAACAGAATCCGGGGGCGTGGTCTCGATGGCTCTGGTGGTAAGCAATCTGTTCGGGCCTTAGGACGAGAGTATATCTGGCCGGTTCAGGACATAACGGCCCTTCGTTGGTCGTGCTTGATTGCCCGACAATGTTCTTTGAAGTTGTTCAAGGCTAGGACCGATTCCGAACCATGACTCGATGAGACTCTTGCCCCGATTTTGGTCCACTGTCATCATGTCTCGAGCTTTACTTATTTTGTCGGAGGCTGAGGTGTACCATGAGCCCGATTTTAATCGTATACAGATAGTCATCTCGTTTCTCAGAGAGTAAATGACGATAACGACATGAGCTCCCGATTCTTAGTTCGACACATCACGGCAGAAATGACAAAACATCTGATACATCTCGTCAGTCATGTCATAATGGCATTAAATGCATGTCAGCCACCGGTTGGCCGTCCCTGGACGTGAAACGTCACTGAACTCCTATAAATACCCCCTCTCTTATCCATTTTTTCACTTTACACCAAATCTTCTACCTTCGTACCTTCAGGACTTCAACATTCTCTAGCGTTTTTACCCCCGTTACACAAGGTTCTTCAGTACTTTGCGAAAACTTTTACTCATCTCCTACTCAAGCCAACAAGTTTCGTCTTTCAACGTTCACTCTTTCTCCATCTTTTCCAAGCTTTTTCTTCCATAACAATGGCAAAAACCTCGGAATATATTCCTCAGAAGGATGCTCTTTCTTCCTCGCAACCGACCACTGAGGTCGAGGAGACCGTCCCCAATACGATTATTGATGAACCGGCGGAAGATTCCCCCCTTGAAGATGTTTATTCTCGGTGGTTGTTCGGTCACCCGCGACTTTAAGGTTGAGAAGCCTTATTCTGTACAGGGTCGGTGTGTGGAGGCCTCGAGATATATCTGCTCAATTACCGAAGAGGTCCTCCCCACGGTCCAAAAAGACTGCAACTGGACCGACAAAGACATAGAGGTCCCCGACCTCGAAGAGGCCATTACCACCCATGTCGAGGGATATCTAAGTGTTTACACTTATCCCTTTACATTGGGCCCGGTAGACCCGGTCATTTTAGACTTCTGCAAGAGGTACAACGTGTGCTTAGGCCATATCCATCATTCACTGTAGAGGATCGTGATCCTCCTCCGATTTTTTATGAACAAAATCGATAGGTGCTCGTTCACCACCGATCATCTACTCCGCTTATACAGTCCACAAATCTTCCGGGAGGGGGGGGG